>CM061752.1:84712626-84882626 GCA_030979885.1 Lolium multiflorum | reverse complement strand
CTCGATCATCTATATATCGTTGGTGGCCCAAAAAACACACATATATACGCATGCACTTTATGCGTAAAGGCGCGGGTGCCTCTAATAATGTGTGTGCGCACTCGATCGATGATCCCTAAACCTTAAACAACCCCTAAAACCTTAAATCCCTAATCCCTAATAATCCCTAATCCCTAAACCCTAAACACCCTAAACACTAAACCCTAAACCCTAAACCCTAACCCTAACCCTAACCCTAAACCCTAAACCCTAAACCCTAAACCCTAAACCCTAAACCCTAAACCCTAGACCCTAAACCCTAACCCTAACCCTAACCCTAACCCTAAACCCTAGCTAACCCTAAACCCTAATTAAACCCTATGTATAGGCCAACGACACTTAATTGTGCATCGAGCAGGCCAGGGGTGCCTCGCGGTCCTCTAATTAAATTAAATGTGCCATGCATTAACCCTAAACCATATATATGTAACTAACCCTAGCGAATCAACCCTACTTAATTAAAACACATAACCCTAAACTATACTAGCTAGCTATAACCCGATCTAATAAAAACATGCTCTATATATAGCAGCTAGCTAGCTAGCAAACCATAGATTAACACCAATTAAAATATACATGGCCTATATCGATCATGTTGTATAACATATCCCTGAGATTCATTAATTAATTATATAATTATCGTGATAAATTAATTAACTTGAATTTTGACAAGTTCTCTCGAATGAAAACACATTTGATTAAGTTGCCTCATAATATATATATAATTAGTGTGCATGCATGGCCTACAATGCATTCGTGCATATATTTTAATGTATATTTGAACATATATATTCTTGGGGATTTCAATCTCGATCTCTCTCTCTCGATCATCTATATATCGTTGGTGGCCCAAAAAACACACATATATACGCATGCACTTTATGCGTAAAGGCGCGGGTGCCTCTAATAATGTGTGTGCGCACTCGATCGATGATCCCTAAACCTTAAACAACCCCTAAAACCTTAAATCCCTAATCCCTAATAATCCCTAATCCCTAAACCCTAAACACCCTAAACACTAATTAAACCCTAAACCCTAGACCCTAAACACCCTAAACTAAACCCTAGACCCTAGCTAAACACCCTAAACACTAAACCCTAAACCCTAAACCCTAGCTAACCCTAAACCCTAATTAAACCCTATATATAGGCCAACGACACTTAATTGTGCATCAAGCAGGCCAGGGGTGCCTAGCTCGCGGTCCTCTAGTTAAATTAAATGTGCCATGCATTAACCCTAAACCATATATATAACTAACCCCTAGCTAATCAAACCCTAGTTCATTAAAACACATAACCCTAAACTATACTAGCTAGATATAACCCGATCTAATAAAAACATGCTCGATCTATATATAGCAGCTAGCTAGCAAATTAAACGGTAGATTAACACCAATTAATATATACGACATGGCCTATATCGATCATATGTTGTATAACATCTCCCTGAGATTCATTAATTAATTATATAATTATCGATGATAAATTAATTAACTTGAATTTTGACAAGTTCTCTCGAATGAAAACACATTTGATTAAGTTTCCTCATATATATATATATAATTAGTGTGCATGCATGGCCTACCATGCATGCATTCGTGCATATATTTTAATATATATTTGAACATATTCTTGGGGATTTCAATCTCTCTCTCTCTCGATCATCTATATATCGTTGTTGGCCAAAAAAACACACACATATACACATGCACTTTATGCGCAAAGGCGCGTGTGCCTCTAATAATGTGTGTGTGCGCACTCGATCGATGATCCATAAACCTTAAACCCTAAATAAACCCTAATCCCTAATCCCTAAACCCCTAAACACCATAAACATTAAACCCTAGACCCTAGACCCTAAACCCTAACCTCCTAACCCTAAACCCTAAACCCTAATTAAACCCTATATATAGGCCAATGACACTTAATTGTGCATCAAGCAGGCCAGGGGTGCCTTAGCTCGCGGTCCTCTAATTAAATTAAATGTGCCATGCATATATATATGTGTTTAATTTGGGGATTTCAATCGCTCTCTCGTATGTAGCTCTCTCTCTACTCTCTCTCTCTCTCTCTCTCTCTCTCGTTAATTGGTGGCCAACAACACACACATGCACTTTGTGCGCAAAGGCATGCGCCTCTAATAATGTGTGCGCAGTCGATCAATCTAGTTTTGATTAATCATAGCACACAAATAAAGAAGTTGTATTTGAATCCACACAACCTAATCTAAAACACATAACCCCTAACATGGCCTAATTAATTAACCCCTTCTCTCTACCTAATTAGTGGAAATTGCACAAAATCAAAAGGGGTCCCTCACTAATTGTGCATATCTGCTAGATTGTGATAAACTTTTGCCCCATATATATTTGGTGGATGGGTGCATCTTGGCATGTAAAACAATTAGTGTTTGCAAATGGCGTTGTCAAAATTTATGTACAAATGATTTCTTTCCATCCAAAGTGCATAAAATGGGAGTTTTAATGAAGAAAGTACAAATAAAACAGCTCAACATGCTTCCACACCCCGATTTCCACACGAAGTAGAGCATATTTAAAGGATAATTCCAGAGTTTTACTATTTTTCAAGCAACTTTGCTAATTTTCCCCCACTCACATGACTTTATGTCGATTTAACGAAAATATGGCGAATTTAAACTACATGGGCGGGATAGTTTGAATTGTGCGCGCGGCAAAGGGAACCGCCTATTCCTCAACCTTGTGCACGGCAAATTACACACGCAACTCCATTAAACGCCACCTACCGACCTTAATTATCACCCCGGCGGCCCGGCCGCATGACCCCCCACCCACCCGTACACAACTTATCCCCGTCCGTGCGAAGAGCTTCCCCTCCCCGTCCCGTCCGTGCGAAGAAGAAGCTTCCCCTCCCCGTCGTTCTTCTCGAGACGCACCGGCGGTCAAGTTGATCCACGGTAGGGCTGCTATCTCTAGCTCAATCATGTATCGGGCAAGACGGCCTAACGATTTATATTTTCTTGATGCTGCTAAAAAAATCGTCAGTATGCTCGAACTAATTGGCACTTTATAGTTTTCCGCTCGATTTGTCATCGATCAATTTGTTCATTTGCGTGGGCATATAGAGTCAGTTCTGCACTCGATCCGTTAATTTGCTGAAATGCCATGGCAGAGTTTTGTACACGATCTGTTTGCTAAAATGTCGATGGGCATTTTTTGTTTTGTACTCGACATGATTGCTGAAATGCATAATCATGTAGTATAGTTTTGTACTCGATGGATATACATTTCCTACTTCGCCTTAAATTAATCACCAACCACTGTATCTCATAATTAAACAGATGGACAGAACTTGGATACTGCATGGACACTTATGTTCCCCTTCATATATAAATGGTGTTCAACCCTTTATGGGGTTTATTAGAGCTCATGAAGGTCACAACCTGGACGTGTATTGCCCGCGCTGCACATGTATGAATGGTGAGAAGAGGCCTCACCCTGTAGTGGCAGATCATTTACACATTTTTGGGATGGACCGCACATATGTTAGGCGGGTTTAGCATGGTGAACCATATGATGATCCTTTAGCAGGAGAAGCAGATCTTGCTCACACTGTATGTGTGCTGGCATATGTAGTTAATTATTTATATTGATGCTGCCGCTGTTTCAATCAATAGTTTGCATTGCTGTGCAAGGTTCTGTACTCAAATTTAACTTGTTGCAGATGGATGGACGGGAAGGAGAGAAAAAGCGCTTGCTTCAGGAAACGGGTTTCAGCTCTGGGACATGTGCTGTGCCAGATGAGAAGGTAAATATGTAAAACGGCATTTGTTCAGGTTGCATCCCTTAGATGTTTGTCTAATCGGTTGATGTACTAATTGCAGAAGCATAGAGTTGAAGAGGTCTCTCAGTTTGATGGGAGATTTGAAGATGAATCTCAGTTTGATGCACCTGTGGATGGTACTGATGACGAGCCTTTCATAGACGAAGGTCCTGCACCTGAGATTATCCAGCCTACAGAAGGAGGCCGTGGACCGAGTACACAGCTTTGCGTTGAAGTGGATGCACGCCCGGAGATCATCACGGGCGTCCGGGTAGTCTCAAGACCACCCAGCCCTGATGCACCTGTGGATGGTACTGATGACGAGCCTCTCATAGACGAAGGTCCTGCACCTGAGATTATCCAGCCTACAGAAGGAGGCCGTGGACCGAGTACACAGCTTTGCGTTGAAGAGGATGCACACCCGGAGATCATCAGGGGCGTCCCGGTAGTCTCAGGACCACCCAGCCCTGATGCAAAATGTTGAGCTACTTTATGATTCGTACTCTTATGTTCTGGTGCTGTAGTATGTTATGATTTGTACGCCTTTGGCGCTAGATTAAGCATTCAGTGGATGATCGCGTTGCAAAATTCGACACCCACACAATCAGTTCATCGTATGAGTAGTAGCACAATTACTTCTACAGCGATTCCTGCCAGCGCATTAGTTGGTAGCATGAAACACTTTCAGGTACTCCCCTCTGATTCATATTAATTGACTCAATTCTGTCTAGATATGGATGTATCTAGATGCATTTGTTAACTAGACTAACAAACTTGAGTCAGTTAATATGAATCCGTGTAAACCGCCCAAGTCCTCGAGCAGCTAGTTTATTGACTCTGGACTCCAAGCCTCTCGCGGCAAGCCATCGACGAAGCTTTGACCAGATCTTGGCCCGCAATTTTTTTTGTGTGGCGAATAGCAAAGCTTTGACCAGTTCCTCTCGGGATACAGCACGCCGGTGAGCTTGCACGGTTGCCATGAGCACTTTCCGGCGGAACTTCCTCTTCAGCGCCCTCAAGCCGCTGCTGCGAGACAGCACGCAGTGCCTCGAGGTGGACGGAATTCTGGATCTCAGGGCGGGTGGTCCGCATCGTCCGGGAACGATCTCCAGCGGGTTAACGAGGACATGCATGGCGGCCAGGGGATTTGTTTGTTTTTTTTTTGGTTTGAGCTTGGGATTTGGGGTTTTTTCGGATAGGGGAGGAGGAACCGAGGAAGAGGAAGGAACAGCCGCGTGCTTGGCGCGTGGCGGTGTGCTTGAATTTCGAATTTTTGTGAAATGTTTCATTTCCCCGCTACAATTCGGGGGTTTCTTGACGCGCCAATGCGTCCCGCCGGGCAGCTTCAAGTGAATTTGGGGTGCCACACTATGGGCCCTAGTTTCAGTGAGACATGTAATGACTAGTCACATCAGTAAGTTCACTGTGTAATAAAATATGTTACCCCTCCCCTTTATGTAGCACCCCTTCTCTCCCGATCGAGTGCCGATTGCCGACGGATGCAAGCCGCTAGCTCGATCCCCTCCTTTCGCCTCCACCGTCCAGGCATCCAGCTTGGAGGGGCAAGCTGCATCTAGACCAAGCGGATTAGGTAGGACTAGTAATGTTCTCTCCTTTCTCGAGATCGGTTCTTTTTTCCTCTCCTCGATATCTTGCGCATCTCTTTCCTATTCTGGGCGAAGGGGTGTCTTTCTGGTCACCCTCGAGCTGGGAGTGATTGATGGGGGTGGGGGGCGGGGGCTACCTTTGCTTGGATTGGGGTGTTCTTCCTTTATTTGTCGACATTTGCAACCTTTGTAGTTTCTGCTGATCCTCACTGTATCTTTTGTCAGCTTGTACAGGAAAGGTAAGACCTCGGCGGTGGGGGCAATGGAGCGTAAGGCCACCACGCATGTGGGCAGTTGGCTGAGCCTGAGCTGCGTCCCCAGCCCCGCGAAGCAGGTACTCCGTTTGCTTATCCACTCTTTACCTTTTAAGTGTCTCTCTGCATCCTCAATCTGTTCCTGTTCTGGAATATGCTTAAAGTAGCACATGTCTTCAGCTGTTTGTGCGTAAAGCCTCTGTGACACCATGCTCTATATTCTCTGTATCAGGTTGGTACCTCCAGGTTCCGTGCTGAGGCTATGGGGAACGAGAATAGCGCCCCACCTGCTGCAGGAGCATGGCCCGATCTGCAGCACAAGAAGCGAAATGCCACTGCCGAGCTGGGCAGGGACCGCCCAGGGGTAATTTTTTTAACCAACTTACCATGATGTAGTCTGAATCTGATACTCCCTCAGATCCAAATTAATTGACTCAACTATCTGTAGATACGGATGTATCTAGATGTGTTTTAGCTCTAGATACTACTGCCTCCATCCCAAAGCTTTGGGCTTATATTATTTTTAGAAAGTCAAACTATACCATGTTTGACTAAGCTTTTACCAAAAATCAGTAACATGCAAAATACAAAATTAATATCATTAAATAGATAATAAAATATATTTTCCTACGGTATCTACACAGTATTATATTTGTTGATAGAATGTTCTAAAATTTTGGTCAAACTTTGCTTGTTTTGATTTCTCAAAAATAAATAAGGCTTAAGCTTTTGGATGGTGGTAGTACATTCATATCTAGACAAAGCTGAGTTAACTAGTTTTTTGTCTGTCCATAGCTAGTGTTCACGCTGCAAAAGGCTAAGAGCATCCACTATATGCATCAGTCTATCTCATACAGTAATTCAATATCACTGCTGAGGTCTGCCTTTTGTTTTGCTATTCATATGCAGACTGAAACTTTAGGGCCTTTACTCAAAAGGAAGATCAAAACTGCGGCTGATCAGGCTGCCAGTATGTTGATGCCGCCCCCATCTTCTAAATGCCTCTACAAGCACAAGGCCACGCGCCAGCTGGGTGGTGATCTTTTAATGAATATGGTATATTTTCTTAATCCACAAAACATGCCTTGATTTTTCTCTGTTTATTGTCGGTTTTTTCTATGCTTGCCAAAAGTTTACAACAACAACAACAACCAAGCCTTTCAGTCCCAAACAAGTTGGGGTAGGCTAGAGTTGAAACCCATAAGATCTCGAAGCCAAAAGTTTAGAAACACCAAATTCGTTTGCTTACAATCATCATACAGTAATGTTCATCTACTCCAGTTCCCCTAACCCAACAAAAAATGATGTTAATTACGATTTTTAGATTAAAAGAGCACCATTAGGCGCTGTTAATTACGACTTTGAGATTAAAATGTCATTTGCAATTGTTAATTACAATTTTGAGACAAATGGTTAGTTTAACCTCGATCTCTTCTGCTCTCCATTTATCCCAACCGAACAAAAATTTAACCATTCCATTCCTCTGAAATGGAACCATTCCATTCCATTCCACGCTGTTTCAGAACCGAACACACCCTTGCATTGTTGTGAACTGTTGTCCATACACGGCCATACCCTTCCACTTACATCCAGCACTATATGCATCAGTCTGTCTCAGAGTCATTCAATATCACTGCTGAGATCTGTTCCCATTCTTATGCAGGCTGAAACTGCTGCGCCTTTACTCAAGTGGATGCAAAATGAGGCTAATGAGGCTGCTGTGAGGACGATGGTGCCGGCACCATCTTCCGAAAACCTCTACAAGCACGAGGCCATGGGCCAGCTGGGTGGTGACCTTTTAATGAATCTGGTATATTTTCTTAATCCACATACATGATTTCATTATTATCTGTTTAATTACTGTTGGCTTTGTCTAATGCTTACCAAAAGTTCAGAAACACTGCGTTTGCTTACAATCATCATACACTAATTTTTCACTTTTCAGTCTGTCTCATCCAGTATATAAACTGTTGATTTCCATTGGCTTCTTTTGTAATCATTTGCATTGTTGTCAACTGTTCTCTATGCACAACCCTATTCTTCCACTTACACCCGCACTATTTGCATCAGTCTATCTCATAGATTTATTAAATATCAATGATGAGTTCTGTTGCTATTCATATGCAGGATGAAACTTCTGTGCCTCTACTCAAATGGATAAAAAATGATCCTGATGAGGCTGCTGTGAAGACGATGGTGCCGCCACCATCTTCTGAAAACCTCCTCAAGCACAAGGCCACGGGCCAGCTGGGTGGTACCCTTTTCAGTAAGCAGGTATATTTTCTTAATCCTCATACATGATTTGATTTTTGTCTGTTTATTGCCGGCTTTGTCTAATGCTTACCAATAGTTCAGAAACACACACACCTATTCTTACACTTACATCCAGCACTATATGCATCAGTGTCTCATAGATTCATTTTATATATCACTGCTGATGTCTGTTGCTCTTCAATTTTCATATGCAGACTGAAACTGCTAACCCTTCATTGGTCAAAAGGATTGCAACTGCTGCTGATGAGGCATCTGCAGAGGCTGCCACCAAGTTACTGTCAGCCCCACCTTCTGGATGCTTATATAAGCTCAAGTCCAAGGACCAGCCGGGCCGTAACCATCCAAGGGTTCGGGTATATTTTCTTAAGCCACATATACATGCCATGATTTATGTCTGATATTATCACCGGCTCTGTCTAATGCTTTTTGGAATTCGGAAACACCAAATTAGCATGCTTATATTCATCATACACTAATTTTTCACTGTTCAGTTTGTAACATAGTGTTATGCACTCGCTTGTCAACATTTGCATTGCTCTGAACTATGCACTTTACACAACCTAATTCTTCCACTTACATTCAGCGCTACGCACCAGTAGTACCTCCCATGTTTCCTTCACCATCCCGATGCCGAGCTTGCGGGAATATGGCGGGCCCATGTACATACCCCGCATATAACACCTCCTATGGCTCTATCTACCTTTCTAGTAGCTCCTTCACAGAGTTACAGGTATGTATTCTCAGTGGTTTAGCATGAATTGGCATATAGTAAAGTCTTGTTTTTAGTCTTCCTGCTTCTTACATTTGTATCAATTTTCACATGCAGACTGTACCTTGTGAACTTCGTCCAATGATTAACCAGATGTGTCCGCATGAAGGGTCTTTCACTATGCATGGCAATGGCAAATTGATGAACACCTACACGGTCTATGAGGTGTATGTCTACAAGACGCAGGCCATCACATATTTGTATGGACATGATTGGAGAAAGTTTGCTTTTGACTACGGTCTGAAGAAGGGCGACGAGCTGAGGATCAGAAACTCAAACGGGCAGATATACGTAACTGCTTACAGAGTTGGAGACACTTCCAAATATATAATATGTAACTTTTTTCTACTCATATCTTTTGATAACTGTTCTGAGCAGTTGTTCTAAACCATTCCCTCTGTTCTAGCTTGCTGGGTTTAACATGATCAAAGCTGCAGATCCCCTGATGGAACATGAGCGGATGTCACAAAGGGCAACCACACCAGCACCGGCACCGGCTTCCCACTCTCCTGCATCAGCACCGGTTCCTGTACCAGCTCCGTTTACTGCATCTACCCAGCAGTCCCCTACATCAGCATTGGTTCCTGTAGAGGCCCCATATACTACACCTGCCCAGCAGGCTCCTGCATCAGCACTGGTTCCTCTAGCTGCACCGTTTACTGCACCTGCCCAACAGTCTCCTGCATCAGCACCGGTTCCTCTAGAGGCACCGTTTACTGCACCTGCCCAGCAGTCTCCTGCATCAGCACCAGCTCGTGTACCAGCCCAGGCTCCTGCACCTGCCCCAGCCAGATCACCGAGGTCTCAGCTCATTGCTGTGGCCACCCGTGTGGTGACCAGGACGCATCTGAAGGCTATGTTCGTGAGTATATGACAGCATAACTGCTCTTATCTTGATGTCTTCTCTGCTCAAAGTCTCACATGGTTCAGTGCATTGGTGCCATTGACTAATTTTTGGTGGTATCTCTTGCTTTGAATCAGAAATTGCCTAAAAGTATCTCCAAGGATCTCAATGCTGGCCGAAGGGGCAAGATATCCCTCGTCATGGAGAGTGAAGGTCTCACCGTGGAGGGACGGTACTCCGTCAGTCCCACAGATGGCCGCTTGGCTGTTACTTCCAGGTGGAAAAAGTTCATTGACGGTGCCAAACTTCGCATTGGATCAAAGTTGAAGGTCAAGATCTTTCGATGCCGCTGTGACATGCTGGTCATAAAGTTCGCGGTTGTCTAGTTCTGTTGCCCCATGAGCCCTTAGCAAATGCATTTGTAGTTATACTTATATAAGGTTATCTTATCTGAACTGCTAATTAATTGTATGGGTGGTAAAACTCTGGCAAGCTTTTGCTCTTAGCAAGTATGTATGTATGATCAGCTATTATGATAACTAATGTTTGTGTTCATCTTAATTTGCATTTCCGTTTTAGAAAAAAACTTAATTTCTATTTTGGCTGACCTGTTAGAGAACTATCAGATTGAACCCACAACATGATTCAAATAGATTCATTACACCGAGCCACATGTCTTGACCTTGCTATATATACACTACTTCCATTAATCAGTGCAAGAAGGCTTACCTGAGCTGCCTGAACCATGGCAGATTCGAATCCACCTTATCTATCTAGAAATACAACCTTTGCAGAAAGAGGATTTGCAGTATGGGGAGGCTGACATTGGGGACCCATGAGCCAGCAGCGTCGTCAACGTTTTAAAGGTGGCAGGAGATCGAAAGAAAAAATAAGCCAAAAATCAGTTGGTAAACAAATTCAAGAAAAGAAACATTTACCTTTCTGAGAGGATGACATGCGGGACCCATGAGGCAGCAGCATCCTCAACTATTTCAAGGCGGCAGGGGATCAAAAGAAAAAAGGAAATAGCCAGAAATTAATTAGGGTCAAAAATAAATCCATCAAAGGAAACTTTTATTGTTCATAGAGGATGACATGTGGGACCGACTTGCCAGCTGCGTCGTCATCGTTTCAAAGGGGGCAGGGGATCAAAAGAAAAAGGCAAATAGCCAGAAATTAGGGGAAAAAAATAAATCCAACAAAGGAAACTTTTATTGTTCATAGAGGATGACATGCGGGACCCATGAGCCAGCAGCTTCCTCAACGTTTCAAAGTCGGCATGAGATTGAAAGAAAAAGGCAAGTGACATAATATCAGGAGCCAAAAATAATCCAAGAAAAGAAACTTTATTGTACATAGAGGATGACATGCGGGTCCCATTTTGTAGCAGCGGTCTCAACGCTTCCAAGGCGGCACAGGACCGAAAGAAAAATGAAGTAGCCAGAAATCAGGGTGTGAAAAAAATCCAAGAAAAGAAAGATTTCAATTGGGCTGTATCTGGACATCTGGGCCTTCGAACTATCCTGCTGGGCCTTTTGACTCGTACAATTTCAGCCCACTCCAAAACAGGAAAGGTCGGATTTTTCTCAAAAAAAAAAAAAGTCCTATGCTTCGCAAAAACAAAAAACAAGGAGATTCAACATATAAGTTTGTTTATGTAGATATAAAGATTTAATTTATCCGTTTGCAATAGCTCAGAGCGAAATACAACGTTTATTGTCTGCAAAATAAAATATCACATGTTTCTTGTACGGGGAGGCTGACATCGGGGACCCATGAGCCAGCAGCGTCGTCAACGTTTCAAAGGCGGCAGGGGATCGAAAATAAAAAAAGCCAAAAATCAGTTGGTAAAAAAATAGAAGAAAAGAAAACATTTATCGTTCTGAGAGGATGACATGCGGGACCCATGAGGCAGCAGCATCCTCAACGTTTCAAAGTCGGCATGAGATCGAAAGAAAAAGCCAAGTGACATAATATCAGGAGCCAAAAATAATCCAAGAAAAGAAACTTTATTGTACATAGAGGATGACATGCGGGTCCCATTTTGTAGCAGCGGTCTCAACGTTTCCAAGGCGGCACAGGACCAAAAGAAAAATGAGGCAGCAGCATTCTCAACAATTCCAAGGCGGCAGGGGATCAAAAGAAAAAAAAGGAAATAGCCAGAAATTAATTAGGGGTCAAAAATAAATCCACCAAAGGAAACTTTTATTGTTCATAGAGGATGACATGTGGGACCGACCTGCCAACAGCGTCCTCATCGTTTCAAAGGGGGCAGGGGATCAAAAGAAAAAGGCAAATAGCCAGAAATTAGGGGTCAAAAATAACTCCAAGAAAGGAAACTTTTATTGTTCGTAGAGGATGACATGCGGGACCCATGAGCCAGCAGCTTACTCAACGTTTCAAAGGTGGCATGAGATCGAAAGAAAAAGGCAAGTGACCAAATATCAGGAGCCAAAAATAATCCAAGATTTATTGTACATAGAGGATGACATGTGGGTCCCATTTTGCAGCAGCGGTCTCAATGTTTGTAATGCGGCTTGAGATCAAAAGAAAAAGAAAGTAGCTAGTAATTAGGGGGTGAAAAAAATCCAAGAAAAGAAAGTTGATGGACATAGAGGATGACATGCGGGTCCCTTGAGCCAACAGCTTACTCAACGTTTCAAAGGGGGCAGGGGATCAAAAGAAAAAGGCAAGCCAAAAATCAGAGGGTGAAAAAAATCCAACAAAGGAAACTTTTATAGCACATAGAGGATGACATGCGGGTCCCATGAGCCAGCAGGTTCCTCAACGTTTCAAACGTGGCATGAGATCGAAAGAAAAAGGCAAGTGACCAAATATGAGGTGCCAAAAAAACTCCAAGAAAAGAAAGTTGATTGCTCATAGAGGATGACATGCGGGTCCCATTTAGCAGCAGCGGTCTCACCGTTTGAGAGGCGGCAGGGGATCGAAAGAAAAAGGCAAGTGAACAAATATCAGGAGCCAAAAATAATTCAAGAAAAGAAACTTTTATAGTACATAGAGGATGACATGCGGGTCCCATTTAGCAGCAGCGGTATCACCGTTTGAGAGGCGGCAGGGGATCGAAAGAAAAAGGCAAGTGACCAAATATGAGGTGCCAAAAAAATCCAAGAAAAGAAAGTTTTATAGTACATAGAGGATGACATGCGGGTCCCATTTAGCAGCAGCGGTATCACCGTTTGAGAGGCGGCAGGGGATCGAAAGAAAAAGGCAAGTGACCAAATATGAGGTGCCAAAAAATCCAAGAAAAGAAAGTTTTATAGTACATAGAGGATGACATGTGGGTCCCATTTAGCAGCAGCGGTATCACCGTTTGAGAGGCGGCAGGGGATCGAAAAAAAAGGCAAGTGACCAAATATGAGGTGCCAAAAAAACTCCAAGAAAAGAAAGTTGATTGCTCATAGAGGATGACATGCGGGTCCCATTTAGCTGCAGCGGTCTCAACGTTTCCAAGGCGGCACGGGATCAAAAGAAAAAGGAAGTAGCCAGAAATCAGGGGGTCAAAAAAATCCAAGAAAAGAAGGAATTTTGGTTCATAGAGGATGACAAGCGGGACCCATGATCCTGCATCGTAAACGGCTCGATCGGAGAGCGTTGAACGAGATGGCGCGATCGAGAAAAAAACAATGCTAGAGAGGCTGCCATGTGGGCCCTACATCCCTGGGCGGTGCGGATTTGCGTTGACTCGGCCGGCGAACCCGAGAATTCGCGATGCACCACGTCCCGGGCCACCATACGCGACGTTTTGGCCGCTTTCGTCGGGCTAGGTGGCCTCAAAAACGAGAAAAAAAAGTTTTGACATGCACAACGGAGGGACCAAAAATCGTCGGCCATGGTACACCAGCAACCACGGCGCGACTTCAACTTCGTCGGCCATGGCAACTTTTCTTGTAGTGGATCCTGAATGACCCAGAGACTTCCAATACGCATCCTGATGCGTCTTCTCTTGACAAAGAAAATGGCTGGGAGTTTGCGTACCTATTGCACGTGACTTGTGCTCACTGAAGTGTGGGACCTCACGCATGGGCACCACACGTAAGTGACAGACCTGTTGGTGTAAAAACTCGGTTGATTATTATAGTGCATTAGAACAAAGTTTCCTATGGATTCAAGGGTAGGAAATCCAAGTTAACTCATTTACATGACATTATTTTTTCCATGAAGCAAAGTTAACACATCTATCAATTGGTACATTTTGGAGTGACTAAGAAGGATCCATGCTTACCTTTTCGTTTTCACGTGTTAAACTTGTTTAAATCTTGGTCAAACCTAGGATTTGACAGAGATTCAAATGGGCGGAAAATTAAAAAAAAAACAGAAAAATGAAAAACCAAAGCACATACGTAGTTTTCTTATGTCATATAGTAAGCATTCAAGTTGATAAACAAGGTCTAGACATATTCAAAACATACAAATCATGTATGTACCCCTAACCCTAAACTATGTCTTATGAAGTCAAGCATGAAGAGAAGTGGTTTTGGGTTTCAAACATGGAAATTTCAAAAAACTCCCAAAAACTTCATTTAGAGTGACTAAGAAGGATAAATGCTTCCCTTTTCATTTTCATGTTTTAAACTTGTTTAAATCTTGGTAAAACCTAGGATCTGGCCAAGATTCAAATGGGCATCAAAAATAAAAAAATCAGAAAAATGAAAAACCAAAGCACATAGTCTTCATATGTCATATAGTAAGCATTAAAGTTGATAAACAAGGTCTAGACGTATTCAAACCAGACAAATCATGTATCTACCCCTAACCCTAAACTATGTCTTATGAAGTCAAGCATGAAGAGAAGTTGTTTTGGGTTTCAAACATGGAAATTTCAAAAACCCTCTCAAAGAGCTTCATTTTGGAGTGACTAAGAAGGATCCATAGGAAACTATGTACTAATACAGTATAATGATCACCCGAGTTATTAGAGCAACAAGTCTGTCACTTACGTGTGGTTCCCATGCGTGAGGTCCCACACTTCAGTGAGCACAAGTCACGTAGTCTTCTTATGTCATATAGTAAGCATTCAATTAAGTTGATAAACAAGGTCTAGACATATCAAACCAGAAAAATCATGTATCTACCCCCTATATATCCCTAAACCCTGACTTATGAAGTCAAGCATGAAGAGAAGAAGTGTTTTTTTTTTCCATGAAGCAAAGTTAACACTATCAATTGGTACATTTTGGAGTGACTAAGAAGGATCAATGCTTACTTATTCGTTTAATTTCACGTGTTAAACTTGTCTAAATCTTGTTCAAACCTAGGATTTGACCAAGATTCAAATGGGCAGAAAAATAATTAAAAAACAGAAAAATGAAAAACCAAATCACATAGTCTTCTTATGTCATATAGTAAGCATTCAAGTTGATAAACAAGGTCTAGACATATTCAAACCAGACAAATCATGTATCTATACCCCTAACCCCTAAACTCTGTCTTATGAAGTCAAGCATGTGAAGAGAAGTGGTTTTGGGTTTGGGGGTATATATATACATGATTTTTATTGTTTAAATATATATAGACTTTGTTGATCAACATGAATGCTTAATTACTATATGACATAAGAAGTTTATGTGCTTTGGTGTTTCATTTTTTTGATTTCTTTTTTGAATTTTTATGCCCATTTGAATCTTGGTCAAATCCTAGGTTTGACAAAGATTTAAACAAGTTTGAAACATGAAAATGAAAAAGTAAGCTTGGATCCTTCTTAGTCACTCCAAAATGAAGCTTTTGGGTGGGTTTTTGAAATTTCCATGTTTGAAACCCAAAACCACTTCTTCTCTTCATGCTTGACTTCATAAGACAACGTTTAGGGTTAGGGGGTAGATACATGATTTTTCTGGTTTGAATATGTCTAGACTTCGTTGATCAACTTGAATGCTTAGTATATTACATAAGAAGACTATGTGGTTTGGTTTTTGATTTTCTTGATTTTGTTTGATTTTTTATGACCATTTGAATCTTGGTCAAATCCTAGGTTTGACCAAGATTTAAACAAGTTTAAAACATGAAAATGAAAAAGTAAGCATGGATCCTTCTTAGTCATGACAATGAGTTAACTTGGCTTTACTACCCTTGATGAATCCATAGGAAACTTTTTGTACTAATGCAGTATAATATTCTGGTTTGAATATGTCTAGACCTTGTTTATCAACTTAATTTGAAAGACATACAAGTTATAGCACACATAGTGCATACATTTTCACACATACTGCACTAGATGCTAACTCTTTAATTATGTCATATTAGTAAGCATTCAAGTTGATAAACAAGGTCTAGACATATTCAAACCAGAAAATTCATGTGTCTAGCTACCCCTAACCCTAAACTCTGCACGAAGAGAAGTGGTTTTGGGTTTCAAACATGGATATTTCAAAAACCCTCCCAAAAACCTTCATTTTGGAGTTAATAAGAAGGATCAAGGCTTACTTTTTCATTTTCATGTTTTAATCTTTTTTAAATCTTTGTCAAACCTAGGTTTTGACCAATATTCAAAAGGGCATAATTTAAAAAAATGAAAAATCAAGGCACATAGTCTTCTTATGTCATATAGTAAGCATTCAATTAAGTTGATAAACAAGCTCTAGACATATTCAAACCAGAAAAATCATGATGTATCTACCCCCTATATATCCCTAAACCCTAACTTATGAAGTCAAGCATGAAGAGAAGTGGTTTTTGGTTTAAATCATGGAAATTTCAAAAACCCTCCCAAGAGCTTCATTTTGGAGTGACTAATTAAGAAGCATACATGCTTACCTTTTCATATTCATGTTTTAAACTTGTTCAAATCTAGGTCAACAAACCTAGGATTTGACGAAGAATCAAATGGGTATAAAAAAATTAAAAACAAGCTCTAGATAAGCTCAAGTTGAAAAACAAGTTCTAGACATATTCCAACCAGAAAAATCATGTATGTACCCCCTATATATATATCCCTAAACCCTGACTTATGAAGTCAAGCATGAAGAGAAGTGGTTTTTGGTTTCAATCATGGAAATTTCAAAAACCCTCCCAAGAGCTTCATTTTGGAGTGGCTAAGAAGGATAGATGCTTAATTTTTCATATTTATGTTTTAAACTAGTTTAAATCATGGTCAAACCTAGGATTTGACCAAGATTCAAATGGGCATAAAAATTCAAAATAAATGAAAATAAATGAAAAACCAAGGCACGTAGTCTTCTTATGTCATATAGTAAGCATTCAATTAAGTTGATAAACAAGGTCTAGACATATTCAAACCAGAAACATCATGTATCTAGCTACCCTAGCCCTAAACTCTGTCTTATGAAGTCAAGCATGCATGAAGAGAAGTCGTGGTTTTTGGTTTCAAACATGGAAATTTTAAAAACCCTACCAAGATCTACATTTTGGAGTGACTAAGAAGGATATATGCTTAATTTTTCATATTCATGTTTTATTAAACTTGTTTAAATCATGGTCAAACCTAGGATTTGACCAAGATTCAAATGGGCATAAAAATTCAGAAAAAACAAAAAATGGAAAATCAAGGCACATAGTCTTCTTATGTCACATAGTAAGCATTCAATTAAGTTGATAAACAAGGTCTAGATATATTCAAACCAGAGAAATCATGTATCTACCCCCTAACCCTAAACTCTATCTCATGAAGTCAAGCATGAAGATATGTGGTTTTTGGTTTCAAACATGGAAATTTCAAAAACCCTCCCAAGAGCTTCATTTTGGAGTGACTAAGAAGGATATATGCTTAATTTTTCATATTCATGTTTTCAACTTGTTTAAATCATGGTCAAACTTAGGATTTGACCAAGATTCAAATGGGCATAAAATTAAAAAAACAATAAAATGAAAAACCAATGCACATAGTCTTCTTATGTCATATATATAGTAAGCATTCAATTAAGTTGATAACAAGGTCTAGACATATTCAAACGAGAAAAATCATGTATCAAGCTACCCCTAACCCCAAACTCTGTCTTATGAAGTCAAGCATGAAGAGAAGTACGTGGTTTTTTGGTTTCAAACATGGAAATTTCAAAAACCCTCTCAAGAGCTTCATTTTGGAGTGACTACGAACACTACAAGAAAAGTTCTGATAGACAACGTCCCAAAATCGTCAACTAAGGGGCATTTTTCGTCGCCTATGGGCCTAACCCGACGATATGGGTTCTGTTGTCGAAACTGCGTCAGGCAAAGTCCAACGACGATTTTTTCGGTCCGTCGCGCTTGGGCGCCCTTCCGCCACGGAAAATCGGACCGTTGCGGAAGTGTTTTCGGGAGCCCGTTGACTGCTGACGTCATGCAAACTGACACGTGGCAGACGCCGTTAACTGCCAGTTAACGGCGTTAACCGGCTGAAACCCCGTGGTAGATGGTAGGCCCACACGAGGCCTGCCACGTCTTAAGCGGGCCGGGCCAGATGACATAGTTTGACCGGTCAACTATATAGCTGGGCTGGTCCATTAGTTACGTGGGCCGGGCCTAACCTCTAATGTTGACTGGTCAAAACTTAAATGGGCCGGCCCATTTAACATGTGGGGTCCACCTTACAGCAACTGGGCCGGCCCAAGAAGCAAGTGGGCCGGGCCAAAAACACAGGTGGGTCCCACTTTCCTGTTAAAAGGCCGGCCCATTTAGTGTGTAGGGTCCACCGTATAGCAAGTGGGCCGGCCCAACAAGCTAGTGGGCCGGGCCAAAAACACAGGTGGGTCCCACTTTCCAGTTAAAGGGTCGGCCCATTTAGTATGTGGGGTCCACCATATAGCAAGTGGGCCGGCCCAACAAGATAGTGGGCCGGGCCAAAAACACAGGTGGGTCCCACTTTCCTGTTAAAGGGCCGGCCCATTTAGTATGTGGGGTCCACCATATAGCAAGTGGGCTGGCCCACCAAGATAGTGGGCCGGGCCAAAAACACAGGTGGGTCCCACATTCCTGTTAATGGGCCGGCCCATTTGGTATGTGGGGTCCACCATATAGAAAGTGGGCCGGCCCAACAAGATAGTGGGCCGGGCCAAAACACAGGTGGGTCCCACCTTCCTATTAAAGGGCCGGCCCGTTTACCATGTGGGACCACCATATAGCAAGTGGGCTGGCCCAACAAGATAGTGGGCCGGGCCAAAAACACAGGTGGGCCCCACTTTCCTGTTGAAGGGCCGGCCCAATTAGTATGTGGGGTCCACCATGTGGGCCGGCCCAACAAGATAGTGGGCCGGGCCAAAAACACAGGTGGGTCCCACTTTCCTCTTAAAGGGCCGGCCCATTTAGTATGTGGGGTCCACCACAAAAGCAATTGGGCTGGCCCAACTAAGTAGTGGGTGGGGTCCACCTTAAAGCAAGTGGGCCAGCCCAATTAGAGTGTGGGGTCCACCTTCAATCAAATGGGCTGGCCCAATAAGTAAGTGGGCCAGCCCGTTTAGTTGCTGTTTATATGCCGGCATAATAGGCGCTATAGGAATTTGCGGGCAGGCACATATGTGATTTCGCTTAATTGGGCCGTTTAAGGGATGGGAATTCGTGATTTAGATACTGAGAATATTTACGCAGCATTGATTTCTGTCGGATAGCCTCACTTACCACAAGCACCAAAGAAAAAATGCGCGAAAGAACTATAAAAACTAACTAAATATTACATCAGCTGCAAGGCATTGAAAAAATATTACAGAACCCAGAGAAATTGAATGGTAATTAAACCTAGCAATACAATGAAGCGATCCGGCAATCTTTTAAGTTGTCCATGCAGCACCTATATCTGAAACAAAGACATTACAAGTTAAGACAGCAACAATGGAAAGGCAAAGACACTACAATATTGTTTGCCAAAGAATTTGGAACTCATCATTTCGTCGTTATAACAAGATCATTGTAATGCGCACAATAAGCAAACAAAGAGTGCATGCCGCATACCAACAGCCAATATAACAGAGCATGTTAGAATGAAACAGCAGACTTACTACTGTCGAGTCCCATGCAAACCAACATGTTCAGGGAGTACAAAATTGGCATGAACAACATAGTAGCAGGCTATAAATTTTGTAACAACGACTGAGCAAGATGAAGTTATGATGGCTACATCTACAGAGCAGGGAATGTAAACCAAAAATAGAAGTTACGATGGCAAAAGCTAAAGAGGAGGGAATGTGAACCAACATGTGCCAAGTGCAATTACTTCATTTTGGCCGTGAACTAAATAATACTCCTGAACTTATAGTGAAGGGGATGCAAATCAAGATGTTTCGGGATATAAACTTGTAATGAGCAACACATAGAGGATAGTTAATGCTGGAGCTTAGGATGGACCAGATACAGAATATAGTGGGATCACCTGTGAACTTGTATAAGAGGGAATGCAAACCAATATGTTCAGCTTTCCATATGTGAGCGTCATGCCAAGTCAGAGAAACAAGTCAATAATGCAGCTTTTGAAGAACAAGATGGCACGCAAAATTATTATCTAGTAGTATGACAAGTTTATTTGTACTACAGGCTAGATAGCAGAGTGATAGCATGCCAAACTAAGTCCTTACTTTGTTAGCTTACAATGAACTAGATACAAAACAATGGCATCACCTGTAGTACAGGGAATGCAAGCCAACATGTTCATGGAGTAAAAAATTGGCACAAACAACATAGTAGCAGGCCATAATTTTTGTAACAACGACTGAGCAAGATAAAGTTATGATGGCTAGATCTACAGAGCAGGGAATGTAAACCAAATATAGAAGTTACGATGCCAAAAGCTATAGAGCAGGGAATGCGAACCAACATGTGCAATTACTTAAAATTGGCCATGAACTAAATAATAGCAGGATGTTACTATAATACCTATAATTTTTGTAACAACGACTGAGCAAGATAGAAGTTATGATGGCTACATCTACAGAGCAGGGAATGCAAACCAAAATGTTCAATCGCTTAAAGTTAGCAATGAAGTAGAAAATAGCAACGTGTTACGGTCATAGCTAGGAATGAACTAAAAGAGCTTCAGACAAACAAGAATCTGAACCCAGAACATGGCGCTAAAACAAGGGACTTACATTAGGAGAAGCACTCTGTGGGAGTCACAGCAGATCTTCCTGGGGTTGATAGATCCGGTGATGAAGTACGCTACATGTGCTACTTGGGGTTGGAGAGACGGCCATTACACTTCATGGTTACTCATCTCGTCTGCAAAAACGTAACGGCGCGTCGTTAGCACAAACAGGTTCCCCCAAGATTAAACAAGAACTTGCAGGCAAGCAATAGAAAAGCGACAGTAGAAGAGTTTAGATCATGCACGGCGCCGGTGAAGCAGATCCGGTTCATGCACAGCGGTGTCGGTGAGCAAGATCCGATGCGGTGGACGACGGATCCGGCGAAGCGGCTCCGGTGGGGTGGACGATGCCGCAGCTGAAGCGACTGCGGTAGACTGCTGGATGAGCATATGGTTTCGAGGTTCGGCGGGGATGATCCGGTCCGGTTGATGACGGCGTCGATGAAGCGGCTCCGGCAGGCAGCCGGATGACGAGGATCGCGAGGCCTCGGGTAGGCCAGGGAAGTCCGGCGGGGATGTTCCGGTGCGGTGGTCGTGGAGGTGGGAGAGAGGGACTTGGGAAGTTCCGGTGGGTGGTCTGAGGGAAATGAATTTTTTTGGGAGGGTTTCCGGGCTAGGGAGGTGGTGATCCAAAAAATGACGGGCAGACCCCCCCACCAACCGACTTTGCTGTCATCTCCACAGGGGTAGAATGGGAATTTGGAAGCGTGTGAAATTTTTGTATTTTGTAGGCGGGAAGTTTTGCCGCTATGAGATTTTGAATTTCGCTAAGGTCCAAGTATAATGATAAAAAATTGTGAGACCGTACTAGTACCTCTGTTCAAGGCCGAGTGCAAAATCAAATCATCATCACCTTGAATATTGGTCACTACCATGGTCATGATCTATCTCTGAAATTAGCGTATCCGCTATATCAAAGTATAATGATAAAAAAAATTGTGAGACCGTACTAGTACTTCTATTCTAGGCCGAGTGCAACATCAAATCATCATCACGTTGAAAATTTGTTACCATGATCATGATCTATCTCTGAAATTGGCGCATCCGCTATATCTTTCAAAGTATAATGATAATAAAAATTGTGAGACAATACTAGTACTTCTGTTCAAGTTCGAGTGCAACATCAAATCATCATCACGTTGAAAATTTGTTACCATGATCATGATCTACCTCTGAAAATGGGCGCATCCGCTAAAACTTGCAAAGTATAATGATACAAAATTGTGAGACCGTACTAGTACTTATGTTCAAGGTCGAGTGCAACATCAAATCATCATTACATTGAAAAGTGTGTTACCATGATCACGATCTATCTCTGAATTTGGCGCATCCGCTAAATCTCGCAAAGTATAATGATAAAAAAATTGTGAGACTGTACTAGTACTTCTGTTCAAGTTCGAGTGCAACATCAAATCATCATCACGTTGAAAATTTGTTACCATGATCATGATCTATCTCTGAATTTGGCGCATCTGCTAAATCTTGCAAAGTATAATGATAAAGAAATTGTAAGACAGTAGTAGTACTTCTGTTCAAGGTCGAGTGCAACATCAAATCATCATCACGTTGAAAATTTGTTACCATGATCCTCTGAAAATGGGCGCATCCGCTAAAACTTGCAAAGTATAATGATACAAAATTGTGAGACCGTACTAGTACTTATGTTCAAGGTCTAGTGCAACATCAAATCATCATTACATTGAAAATTGTGTTACCATGATCATGATCTATCTCTGAATTTGGCGCATCCGCTAAATCTCGCAAAGTATAATGATAAAAAAATTGTGAGACTGTACTAGTACTTATGTTCAAGGCCGAGTGCAGGATCAAATCATCATCATGTTGAAATTTGTTACAACGATCATGACATATCTCTAAAATTGGCGCATCCGCTAAATCTTGCACGTGGCGCATCTCGGTGCGGAGCAACAAGCCGGTGCTATCAAGGTTGAGGCGTCGGTAGCGTCATCGGGCTCTCCTCTTTTGATAGATCTTCTACATGGCGTGGCGCACCGCCCACCGAGAAGCAGTCACATGTGAGATCGAGGTGGAGACGTCGCCGGCATCCTCGAGGCGCGACCGCCCTTCTACGAGCCAGAGTCGACTCAAGGTATGAATCCATGCGCTGTCGCGTCCCTTCTGCATATGAAGTGGGATGCCTTAGATTTATTGTTCTTCTCTTACGATTATTTCTAGCCGGACATGTGTGCTCTTTCTCTGAATATATTGCTTGAAAAGCTAACCAAGTTACTTAAATTCACTTCGTTCTTAATCTTGCGTGCTAATTTTGTTATTTTTGCTGACAGTGGTGCACGCAAGGAAATTTATTTCTGGGTGTGCTGAGCTGTTAGGCCTAAGTCGAAATCCTCAGCTAAACAAGGCCTCAGCTTAACACATAAAAAGGTGTTCAATCTCGCCCACAATGTCCTCTTCTTTCCTCTTCCTTTATTGGAACTTGTTTTGCAGACAAGGAAAGTGGCACGTGTAATGTGAGTAAAACCCTCTTAGCCAAAATCAGCTACGAGCAAGATTTTATGTATTGTAGATTCCCCAATTGACTCTCATCCCCAATGTAGTCTTTTTTATGTCAGTATAGACTTCTTTACTGGATGTATATACTATCGTACATGGCATGCATTTGCCTAATGAGGAGCATTGTATTGCCATTCTAGCCAACCTGATCGATCTGTCAAGCTTCATGCACGAGATGCCATGTTTAATTTACTCCCTCGCTCCGATCCATATTTCTTGGTGTAAAATGAATGTGAATCGGAGGGAGTACTCTTCTTAGATAGTACTATACCAGTTCAAAAAAAAGTACTGTACTACTACATCACAAATGCATCAAAAGAGTACTACATCACAAGACCACCACGGTTGTACTAGTAGAGTTTAATGCTTAACTTCCAAAGGGAATAAGATTACACATATGAACTTTAAACAGGCGCTGTCCGATGTCTGCTTGTTTGGGAGCACAACATAAATAATACTACCCCCGTCCATACATAAGTGACTAAACTTTGTCTGAAGATGGTTTCATCTATATATGTTTTTAGTGTGTAGATACATCCGTATCTTGAAGGAAAAAGGTGAGCCGCTAACTTTTTGAATAGAGTGAGTAATACAATTCGGATAAACAATGGTGTAGTAAAACAAATACTCCTGCCCATCATAAAACAAAACACAGACTGACTCAAATATATGTACAGATCACAAAAAAGGTTTCATCAGAACCCGAACATATACATGCAGAGATGACCGTTTGATCACATAAAACAAAGGTTTCGTGGCATATTTATGCCCCCAAAACAAGCAGACGTAGGACAGCGCCAACGTACTAGCAGCTAGCACTATGGAGCTGCAGTACAAACAAATGGTGCAGCGACATTTCCACCAGAACGAAAACTAAAAGACATCAGACCAAACAAAAGCTGGGCTATCACTTCTTGCCCAAACAAGCCTTGCTCCTTCATATGCGACTTCCTTTTCTCTTATGGATGTTGAACTTTGAATTAGATGGGTTCCTGACAGCGCGTTCTTTTTCGTGTCCTTGATGTTGCACTCTGGATCAGGTCGGTTACTGTCAGGAAATGAACAAATTGATCAGCAAAAGTCATATGTAAATGAATGCAAAGGTTACATATGAATGACTAACCCGGTCTAACTGAGTAGGGATGTAAAGTGCACCAACGTCTAGCAGAATTGTACTTTCTCCACTGCCAGTTGCTCATATCTAATTGGAATACTCCCTCCTTTGCCCGTACAACCAGCTCATTTTTGTCCTCAAATACGCAGAGTAACCTTACTGCATGTTTCCAATTGTATGGAAATGATGTGTCAAGGCCAAAAAAAGTATCCAATTCAAAATTTATATGACATGTCCATGACTCGTGATCGCCTGTTGATGATCTTGTACTGGCCCATGTTTGTAGGGTGAAGTCTCTTATAACAGCAAGGGCAACATCTCCATTATGTCCCTTGAAGATGTGAATGTTAAGCATGAATATATCATGCGTCTCATGAGGGCACTGAATATATTTCAGAGCCTTCTTTGCATGGTCAAGCTCAATGATATATCTAGACTTCGTTGGCCAGTACAAAATACCCCCTATGAGAGTTGCCGGTCTACGGTCAATCTCTGACAGCATCGGAGTTGATCGAGCTAGAAACTCCCATTCTTTTGAATCTGGTGAGTAGATATGAGCCTGTGCATCGTAACGTTTAGTTGTTATCCAAACAACCGAGAACTTGCCACAATGTGTAAACGGTTCAGAGTTGTTTCTCGAACAGAGAATTGAGCCGCTGCTTTCAATTGTGTGATTGCGCCACAATGGTGGTTCTGGTATCGCTGTGAGAACTTGCCTAATTGGATCCCAGACTGATATATACCCACTGGATACATTAGAATGGAGTAGCACCATACCATCGCGGCATCCCAGGACATAGATTTTGGGACCGTTCACTTGAGACGGGATTGCCAGCATCTTCAAGATGGCCGGGTGAAGATCATGCTCTGTGATGAATCGATTGTCCTCGGAGTTGTTGGTGAAAAACCCTAGCAACGGGTTTCCTCCGTTGTGTGACACAGTTAGCTTTCTGAAATAATTGCTTCCCATACATTGCCTCCATGCTTTCTTGGTGCCTGATGCAGCTAGTAAGCAGGTTGGATGGGGAGGAAGCCTGACAAGAATCTGAGAGACTACATCTCCAGGCAGATCGTTGATTGTTGTGGGTGTCCTTCGACTGAAGCTGGTAGGATTATGCAAATCGCACGATGCATCGTCAAAATTATGTAAACAGCACACTGCATCATCTATTTTTTAAAACAAAATGCAACATCTAATTTGACTAAGCAGCAAAATGCATCATCTAATTCATCATCAAAGTTTCCTAAACTGCATGGTGCATCAGCAAAATCAAAATAGTGTAAACAGCACAATGCATCAGCAAAATCAAAATAATGTAAACAGGACAATGCATCAGCAAAATCAAAATAATGTGAACAGCACAATGCATCAGCAAAATCAAAATATTGTAAACAGGACAATGCAATTGTAATCCTGTTGCATAATCAATGAAGCCCTTAATTTGCAAAAAAAAAACACAAAAATAGGACGCACCAACGGAAGGCAATCTCGCATATACAGTAATAATTGCTAACGTGTCAACACGATTGGAGGAAAAAGAGACCTCTACAGGACCCAAAACGCTGTGGTAACATCAGATGGGGTTAGCTTTGATATAGGTAATAAAATGTAAACAGCACAATACATCATCTAAGTTGACAGCAAAATTCTTCATCGAAATTTCCCACACTGTTCAAGGAATCAGAAAAATTACCTAAAAGGCTAAAAGAGCAAAATGCATCATCAGAGTAAAATATATGTAAACAGTACAATGCATCATCCAACTTTTGGCTAAACAGCAGAGAGCATTAGCTAGGTTGACAGAAAAACAAAAACAAAAAAAACCATGAAAAATTCCTGAAGAGGTGAGTGCATCAGAAAAATTACTACCTAAAAAGCATAATGAATCACCCAAATTACAAAAGAAGCAGAATGCATCATCAAAAATACAAAAACATCTCAATGCATCATCACGTCTGGTTTGGGCAAAAAACCCAATCCACCAGATCTAACCTCATTGCAGTTGGGGAAGGTAGAACTTACAAAGGGGTTGACGAGTCACGATCAAATGCAACAAGCGCCGCCTTAGATGAAGTCACCATCCAAGCTCTCGACGCGTTCAAAGCAGCCAGCTTCGAAGCCTCCGACGGTTCTCCCGGCTGCGCCGCCAAAACTCTCGAAGCACGCGCCAAGACTTTCCAACAAAATGCAGCTTCGATACGAGCATTTGCCAGCGCCACAGCGCCCGGGCCCGTCCTAGCCACCGCCTTCGCCTTTGCCTCCGCATCCGCATCCGCATCCGCTTTACATGTCTCCGCCGATGCATGCAGAGCATCCGTCTCCGCTTTCCATGTATCCGCCGACGCAGTGTAGGCATCGAGCGACGCCGTTTTCATTTCCTAGAAAACCCAGTAAGTTACTCACATTGCAATCCCCAAATTAAGGTTATATCGAACACAATGACCGATGAACCTCTGTACTCGCCGGAGGTTGGAGATGTACATACCTGCGAAGATCGGTCCGGTGGTGCTTGACGGTGGTGCGTCGGGGACGGGGGAGAACTCGGCGGGGAGAATGGTGGCGCGGCCCAAGACGGCGGCGCGGAGAGGGGCGACGGTGCGGTCATCGAACCTCGGCAGACAGTATTTTGTATATATATATGAGAAGAAGAATAAAGTCTGGTCGAATGAGGCAGCGCGACCGGCAGAGTACAACCGAAGGCTACTAGTGCTACCTTGGAGTATTGTAGTAATACTATAACATAATAAAAATAATGGCCTTGTTTAAACCACTCTTGTCAGTGTGGCATCGCGTCCAAATTTAATGCATTCTGTGGAAATCGGAATAATGCTGTAAAAACTCTCATACTAGTGTGGTATATAGCATGCACCGACACTTTTCAACAAAATGTCGTCTCCATTTCATAGGAGACTGCTTGCACACTGGGATACGATGCTGACATGACGAAGGGCGCAGAAGTATTTTGGAGTATTTCATTCGAGCAGATCGGGGCGACGGTGCGTCTTTGGAGGGAATACCGTGTGGTGTGTCTTTGGAGGGAATACCGTACGTACTTAGGAGTATTTCATTCGAGCAGACTGCTTGCACACTGGGATACGATGCTGACATGACGAAGGGCGCAGAAGTTTGCGAAAATGGTTGTACTACCATCCGACCATTAGTATAATCATTGCGCGATAGCTTACACGAGAAGGAAAAGAGCCGAACAGCTGTGGATAATAAAAGCATTTGGCTCTTCGAGGATCCTTCTTCTACTGCCTTCTCAAAGGAGTACTACTATTGTAATCTTTTTTTTGTTTTTCTGGGACCTTCGGGTCCCTTCCCCGTTGAAAAGTGAAGTGTTTCGAATACATTCATATGCCTATGTTTCTATTTTTACAAGCAAATAAATAACAAAGGATGACTCAATGCACAAGTTGATCTCATTTTGAAATTTTTTAAAACTTCTTCTATTGTATTCAAATTTGATTAGAAGGAGTCGATCGATTGTACATGCCAATCGTATAGCTTGGTGGGTGGATTGGCATTTGAAGTTTGGTCATTGTGTTCTTGTTTGTTACCACCCTCGCAAGGCACGTCCAAGTATTTCCTGTCAGAATTTATGGCATGTATGTAGTTAAATAACCTACATTATTTCAATTATGAGTTTAATTACTAGGCAAAAGCTTAAAAATCCATATATAGTTGCAGATTAAGATGAACAAATCCTTGAACCTATATCTACAAAATTGATGGCACTAACACATCCTACCAAGCGGAAAGCATGTCTACCCTACTGCTTCCAAAAGGTGGAATTATGACAATAATGTGCAACTGTTAAAATTTGGTAGCCCTCCTTCACAATTAACACACATCTAGCCATTTTTGTACAGTAATAAAAAAGGGAAATCATTCTTTCATGCATGCATATAATTGTTAGAATCTCTTGTTTGTGAAGTTGCTTAAAATACGATCTCTTCCAAACTTGAGGTCATATGATAACTAAAAAGTTTTGTATGGCGGGATTTTGCATCAAAGTACATGCGCACAATACTCACTTGTGGGCAGAAAGCCAAACAAACTCATATTACTAGGTTTGTATTAATTTGTTCTAGAAATTTCACCATCACACATGATTTTGTGCTTGCGTTAATTTTACTTTAAAAACTTCTTCCAAATTCAAATTTTCTTCAAACATGCCAACGGTACATGTCTACCAATTAATAATTAAGGGTACACCACACGTACTGCCTCGTAGGGTACATAAAAATTTACTATATTTTATGGCATGTACTAATTTCACATAATCTACAACTCAATGTTGAGTTTAATGATCAGCCCAGAACTAGAAAACAAATATACATATAGTTGCAAATTAACCTAGAAAAGCTCTAGTATCCTTTAAAACCCTAGAAAATGGACATGCATGCATGCATCCTACTCATAATAATTAATTAAGGTCTCGATCTCTATACTGCTCACGAAGTTTGGAATTCTGGCAAATATGCAACTTGTTTCATTAATTTACCATGGCGAGATAGATGCATGCACATCGATCACTTAAAAAATATAAAGTTTGTAAAGGATTTGGCATCCATATATGCTCACCGGATATATAGATAAGGCCAAGCAAACACATCGAATATTTGTGAAGAAATGTTTTTGCTAGAACCTTCAAATTTTTAGATTTACATCACACACAAAGAACACACCTTTAATTTCGCCAGGTTTGTGCACTAATAAAGTACTCCTACAGTACTAGAAATTGGATTGTTCTACTCCGGAGTGATATGCTCACCGGAGTATTTTTGGATCTTAGCTGGAGCGGCGTTTGGCGGTTGCACGAAGCCGTGCTGGATGTTAAGCCTGTCGAGGCACGCCTGGTGGAAAGCGTGCGCCACCTTAGCCTCATCGGCGCGCCGCTGCAATGCTGCGTCCCTGGGATTTGCAGCCGCCGCATTCTTAGCCTGCACGAAAGCTTGCAGAGCATCCCGGCATCTATAGAGTGCCGGGAACATCACGTTATATACGAGCTCCTTGGCGGTGTTGCTCCTGCAAAGGGCGTCGCCGTGATGCGCTTCGAAAGAACGGCCTGGCTCCACGGCCGGCACCGCCTGAAGTGCGGTCGGATTAGGCGGCTGGCCACGGGAGCTCCCTGCCTCCGCATCGTTCGCGCCGGCCGGGAAGGGGATCTCACCTGCTGGCAAAGAAAACCATGCGGCATGCGCGGGCGGAAAAGCCGGCCAGGGCCGAGCGGGCGTCGCATGCGGGGTTGCGTGGGAGATCCCTGCCTCTGCATCCATCGGCCCGCACGGGAAGCGGCTGGCGAGGGGCTCCACGGCCAGCGCCGCCGCCGCGGGCTGAACAACCGGCCAGTGCAGAGCGGGCGGGTTATGCCTTGGTGCGCGATGGACGAAGCGAAGGCGGCGCTGATGCTCCGCTTCCTCGTCGGTGGTAGGACTACGCGCGCGGCGACCAGAGCCAAGTCGGAAGGCCATAGATATGTCGATTGGTCACTTAAGCTGGAGAGGTTCTCTTACCATTTCGGAGAAGCGGAGTAAGAGGAAGTTGTTGCTTATACGGGTTCACTGCCACGTTGGGTTAAGAGGGGCAAAGTTGGTCAATGCCTAGGAAGTTGGAATCGTTTTGGCCCCAATTTTTTAATTACCTTGCGGTTCATCTCTCGGTCTCTCCCACCTCTTCACTATCCCTCCCCTTGCCTCCTTTCATGCTTCATCGTAGTGCATCTTGTTTTTCTAGCACCTTCACAAAAATCATACACATTTGGCCGATTCTGTCATTGTGTGCACTAATAAAGTAAAAAATCCATTATATGTGAATAAACGTTTAATACACTAGCTCGCAAAGATGTTTCTCAAGGCGATATGCACAATGCCTGCCAAAAATGGGTCATGATAACTAAATTTCGTGTTAATTTTTGCATGACATGTACTCACTTGTGTATGAAGCCAAGCAAACTCATAATCTATACCAAAAAAATGTGAAAGAGTTCTTTTTAGTATCCTTCATACATGGGGTTCCTATTTTTACTTTCTATTTTTACTAGTTACAAGTACTCATGCATGAAAACTTTTGAAAATATGTGCATTTTGGGCTGTGTGGAGACATGGTACAATAATATATTCAAGTTGATATACAAAGTCTAGACATATTCAAACTAGACAAATAATGTATCTAACCCCCTAACCCTAAACTCTGTCTTATGAAGTCAAGCATGCATGAAGAGAATTGGTTTTGGGTTTCAAACATGGAAATTTCAAAATCATCCCAAAAGCTTCATTTTAGAGCGACTAAGAAGGATCCAGGCTTACCTTTCCATTTTCATGTTTTAAACTTGTTTAAATCTTGGTCAAATCTAGGATTTGACCAAGATTCAAATGGGCATAAAATAAAAAAATGAAAAAATGAAAAACCAAAGCGCACATAGTCTTCTTATATGTCATATAGTAAGCATTAAAGTTGGTAAACAAGGTCTAGACATATTCAAACTAGACAAATCATGTATCTACCCCCTAACCCCTAAACTCTATCTTATGACGAAGTCAAGCATGAAGATTAAGTGGTTTTGGGTTTCAAACATGGAAATTTCAAAAACCTCCCAAAAACTTCATTTTAGGGTGACTAAGAAGGATACAGGCTTCCCTTTTCATTTTCATGTTCTATACTTGTTTAAATCTTGGTCAAACCTAGGATTTGACCAAGATTCAAATGTGCATCAAAATTCCAAAAAAATCAGAAAAATGAAAAACCAAAGCACATAGTTTTCTTATGTCATATAGTAAGCATTAAAGTTGATAAACAAGGGTCTAGACATATTCAAACAAGAAAAATCATGTATCTACCCCCTAACCCTAAACTTTGTCTTATGTAGTCAAGCATGAAGAGAAGTGGTTTTGGGTTTCAAATATGGAAATTTCAAAAACCTATCAAAAGCTTCATTTTAGAGTGACTAAGAAGGATCCATGCTTGCCTTTTCATTTTCATATTTGAAACTTGTTTAAATCATTGTCAAACCTAGGATTTGACCAAGATTTAAATGGGCATAAAATTAAAAAATCGGAAAAATGAAAAACAAAAGCACATAGTCTTCTTATGTCACATATATATATAGTAAGCATTCAAAAGTTGATAAACAAGGTCTAGCTAGACATATTCAAATAAGACAAATCATGTATCTACCCCTCTAACCCTAAACTCTGTCTTATGAAGTCAAGCATGAAGAGAAGTGGTTTTAGGTTTCAAACATGGAAATTTCAAAAACCTCCCAAAAACTTCATTTTAGAGTGACTAAGAAGGATACATGTTTCCCTTTTCATTTTCATGTTTTAAACTTGTTTAAATCTTGGTCAAACCTAGGATTTGACCAAGATACAAATAGGCACAAAAAATGAAAAACAAAAAGCACATAGTGTTCTTATGTCATATCGTAAGCATTCAAGTTGATAAACAAGGTCTAGATATATCCAAACCAGACAAATCATGTATGTACCCCGTGTCGATCTTATGAAGTCTAGCATGAAGAAAAGTCGTTTTGGCCGGGTTTCAAACATGGAAATTTCAAGAACATCCCAAAAGCTTCATTTTAGAGCGACTAAGAAGGATCCAGGCTTACCTTTCCATTTTCATGATTTAAACTTGTTTAAATCTTGGTCAAATCTTGCTCAAGCATGAAGATAAGTGGTTTTGGGTTTCAAACATGGAAATTTCAAAAACCTCCCAAAAACTTCATTTTAGGGTGACTAAGAAGGATACAGGCTTCCCTTTTCATTTTCATGTTCTATATATACTTGTTTAAATCTTGGTCAAACCTAGGATTTGACCAAGATTCAAATGTGCATCAAAATTCTAAAAAAATCAGAAAAATGAAAAACCAAAGCACATAGTCTTCTTATGTCATATAGTAAGCATTAAAGTTGATAAACATGGTCTAGACATATTCAAACCATACAAATCATGTATCTACCCCTAACCCCTAAACTATGTCTTATGAAGTCAAGCATGAAGAGAAGTGGTTTTGGGTTTCAAACATGGAAATTTCAAAAACCGCCCAAAAACTTCATTTTAGAGTGACTAATTAAGAAGGATGCTTCCCTTTTCATTTTCATGTTTTAAACTTGTTTAAATCTTGGTCAAACCTAGGATTTGATAAACATGGTCTAGACATATTCAAACCAGACAAATCATGTATCTACCCCCTATCGACCCTAAACTTCGTCTTATGAAGTCAAGCATGAAGAGAAGTGGTTTTGGGTTTCAAACATGGAAATTTCAAAAACCTCCCAAAATTAAAGCTTCATTTTAGAGTGACTAGTTAAGAAGGATCCAGGCTTACCTTTTCATTTTCATGTTTTAAACTTGTTTAAATCTTGTTCAAACCTAGGATTTGACCAATATTCAAATGGGCATAAAATAAAAAATAAATAAAATAAAAAACCAAAGCACATAGTCTTCTTATGTCATATAGTAAGCATTCAAGTTCATAAACAAGGTCTAGACATATTCAAACCAGACAAATCATGTACCCCCTAACCCTAAACTTTGTCTTAATTATATATGAAGTCAAGCATGAAGCAGAGAAGTGTGGTTTTGGGTTTCAAACATGGAAATTTCAAAAACCTCCCAAAAAGCTTCATTTTAATTAGACTGGCTGGTTAATTAAGAAGGATCCATGATTAATTACCTTTTCATTGTCATGTTTTAAACTTGTTTAAATCTTGGTCGAACCTAGGATTTGACCAAGATTCAAATGGGCATAAAAATTCAGAAAAAATCGAAAGAATGAAAAACCAAAGCACATAGCCTTCTTATGTCATATAGTAAGCATTCAAGTTGATAAACATGGTCTAGACATATTCAAACCAGAAAAATCATGTATCTACCCCTAACCCTAAACTCTGTCTTATGAAGTCAAGCATGAAAAGAAGTACGGTGGTTTTGGGTTTCAAACATGGTAAATTCAAGAACCTCCCAAAAGCTTCATTTTAGAGTTACTAAGAGAAAGATCCAGACTTAATTACCTTATCATTTTCACATGTTAAACTTGTTTAAATCTTGCTCAACAAACCTAGGATTTTACCAAGATTCTCAAATGGGCATAAAAATCAAAAAATGAAATACCAATGCACATAGTCCTCTTATGTCATATAGCTAGTAAGCATTCAAGTTGATAAACAAGGTCTAGACATATTCAAACAAGACAAATCATGTATCTACCCCCTATCGACCCTAAACTTCGTCTTATGAAGTCAAGCATGAAGAGAAGTGGTTTTGGGTTTCAAACATGGAAATTTCAAAAACCTCCCAAAATTCAGCTTCATTTTAGAGCGACTAAGAAGGATCGATGCTTACCTTTTCATTTCCATGTTTTAAACTTGTTTAAATCTTGGTCAAATCTAGGATTTGACCAAGATTCAAATGGGCATAAAATAAAAAAACCGAAAAATGAAAAACCAAAGCGCACATAGTCTTCTTATATGTCATATAGTAAGCATTAAAGTTGATAAACAAGGTCTAGACATATTCAAACTAGCTAGACAAATCATGTATCTACCCCCTAAAACCCCTAAACTCTGTCTTATGACGAAGTCAAGCATGAAGATAAGTGGTTTTAGGTTTCAAACATGGAAATTTCAAGTACGTCCCAAAAGCTTCATATATTTTAGAGTGACTAATTAAGAAGGATCTTGGATTACGTTTTCATTTTCATGCTTGAAACTTGTTTAAATCTTGGTTGAACCTAGGATTTGACCAGAATCAAATGTGCATAAAATTCTTAAAAAAATAGAAAAATGAAAAACAAAAGCACATGGTCTTCTTATGTCATATAGTAAGCATTCAAGTTGATAAACAAGGTTTAGACATATTCAAACCAGACAAATCATGTATCTACCCCCTAACCCTAAACTCGGTCTTATGAAGTCTAGCATGAGGAGAAGTCGTTTTGGGTTTCAAACGTTTAAGCCAAAAGCCCCATTTCAAATATTTCAAACTTATTCAAATTTGGTTCAAATTTGAAAGACACACAAGTTATAGCACACATAGTGCATACATTCTCACACATACTGCACTAGATGCTAACCCGGCCTATAGTTTGAGGCCATTGGATGAGGTCGAAAAAAATCTTGGATTAGAAATGGGGTTGTTCGAACCCCGTAGTTGGATTTTTTGAACCTTGATCTGTAGTACTGGGCAAAACCCTAGTTTAACCTATTTAATTATAGATTCGTTGGTCGATTTTTCTACCTTTTTATTATTACTATGCAGCACATGTGTGTTTGCCCGTCGAGTGAAACTCGGAGGAAGAGGGATCACTCGGAAGGAGAGAAGAAGGGAGAGAATTATGGTGTCTCCCCTTTTTCGGGTGATGATGTTGACTTTTGTGCAGGGTTTGTCAGTGAGCAGGAGGTGCGAGCGAGCGAGTCGAGCGAGGCCGAGAATGAGAGAGATTTGTTTTTTTTTTGAGAGGGACGACCGAAGGATCCAGAAGGACCCACAGACTTCCAATACGCATCCTGATGCGTCTTCTCTTGACAAAGAAAATGGCTGGGAGTTTGCGTACCTATTGCACGTGACTTGTGCTCACTGAAGTGTGGGACCTCACGCATGGGCACCACACGTAAGTGACAGACCTGTTGGTGTAAAAACTCGGTTGATTATTATAGTGCATTAGAACAAAGTTTCCTATGGATTCAAGGGTAGGAAATCCAAGTTAACTCATTTACATGACATTATTTTTTCCATGAAGCAAAGTTAACGCACCTATCAATTGGTACATTTTGGAGTGACTAAGAAGGATCCAGGCTTACTTATTCGTTTTCACGTGTAAAACTTGTCTAAATCTTGGTCAAACAAAATTGGCAGAAAATTCAAAAAAAAACAGAAAAATGAAAAACCAAAGCACATAGTCTTCTTATGTCATGTAGTAAGCATTAAAGTTGATAAACAAGGTCTAGACATATTCAAACCATACTAATCATGTATCTACCCGCTAACCCCTAAACTATGTCTTAAGAAGTCAAGAATGAAGAGAAGTGGTTTTGGGTTTCAAACATGGACATTTCAAAAACCTCCCAAAACTTCATTTTAGGGTGAGTAAGAAGGATACAGGCTTCCCTTTTCATTTTCATGTTCTATACTTGTTTAAATCTTGGTACTTGTTTAAATCTTGGTCAAACCTAGGATTTGACCAAGATTCAAATGGGCACAAAAAAAAAAAAAAAGCACATAGTGTTCTTATGTCATATCGTAAGCATTCAAGTTGATAAACAAGGTCTAGATATATCCAAATTAACCAGACAAATCATGTATCTACCCCCTATCGACCCTAAACTTCGTCTTATGAAGTCAAGCATGAAGAGAAGTGGTTTTGGGTTTCAAACATGGAAATTTCAAAAACCTCCCAAAATTCAGCTTCATTTTAGAGCGACTAAGAAGGATCGATGCTTTACCTTTTCATTTCCATGTTTTAAACTTATTTAAATCTTGGTCAAACCTAGGATTTGACCAAGATTCAAATGGGCATAAAAATTCAGACAAAAAATCTAAAGAATGAAAAACCAAAGCACACATAGCCTTCTTAATTATGTCATATAGTAAACACTCAAGTTGATAAACAAGGTCTAGACATATTCAAACCAGAAAAATCATGTGTATATCTACCCCTAACCCTAAACTCTGTCTTATGAAGTCAATCTCTAGGATTTGACCAAGATTCAAATGGGCATAAAATAAAAAAACAGAAAAATGAAAAACCAAAGCGCACATAGTCTTCTTATATGTCATATAGTAAGCATTAAAGTTGATAAACAAGGTCTGGACATATTCAAACTAGCTAGACAAATCATGTATCTACCCCCTAACCCCTAAACTCTGTCTTATGACGAAGTCAAGCATGAAGATAAGTGGTTTTGGGTTTCAAACATGGAAATTTCAAAAACCTCCCAAAAACTTCATTTTAGGGTGACTAAGAAGGATACAGGCTTCCATTTTCATTTCCATGTTCTATACTTGTTTAAATCTTGGTCAAACCTAGGATTTGACCAAGATTCAAATGTGCATCAAAATTCCAAAAAAATCAGAAAAATGAAAAACCAAAGCACATAGTTTTCTTATGTCACATACATATATATAGTAAGCATTCAAAAGTTCATAAACAAGGTCTAGACATATTCAAACCAGACAAATCATGTACCCCCTAACCCTAAACTTTGTCTTAATTATATATGAAGTCAAGCATGAAGCAGAGAAGTGTGGTTTTGGGTTTCAAACATGGAAATTTCAAAAACCTCCCAAAAAGCTTCATTTTAATTAGACTGGCTGGTTAATTAAGAAGGATCCATGATTAATTACCTTTTCATTGTCATGTTTTAAACTTGTTTAAATCTTGGTCGAACCTAGGATTTGACCAAGATTCAAATGGGCATAAAAATTCAGAAAAAAATCGAAAGAATGAAAAACCAAAGCACATAGCCTTCTTATGTCATATAGTAAGCATTCAAGTTGATAAACATGGTCTAGACATATTCAAACCAGAAAAATCATGTATCTACCCCTAACCCTAAACTCTGTCTTATGAAGTCAAGCATGAAAAGAAGTACGGTGGTTTTGGGTTTCAAACATGGTAAATTCAAGAACCTCCCAAAAGCTTCATTTTAGAGTTACTAAGAGAAAGATCCAGACTTAATTACCTTATCATTTTCACATGTTAAACTTGTTTAAATCTTGCTCAACAAACCTAGGATTTTACCAAGATTCTCAAATGGGCATAAAAATCAAAAAATGAAATACCAATGCACATAGTCCTCTTATGTCATATAGCTAGTAAGCATTCAAGTTGATAAACAAGGTCTAGACATATTCAAACAAGACAAATCATGTATCTACCCCCTATCGACCCTAAACTTCGTCTTATGAAGTCAAGCATGAAGAGAAGTGGTTTTGGGTTTCAAACATGGAAATTTCAAAAACCTCCCAAAATTCAGCTTCATTTTAGAGCGACTAAGAAGGATCGATGCTTACCTTTTCATTTCCATGTTTTAAACTTGTTTAAATCTTGGTCAAATCTAGGATTTGACCAAGATTCAAATGGGCATAAAATAAAAAAACCGAAAAATGAAAAACCAAAGCGCACATAGTCTTCTTATATGTCATATAGTAAGCATTAAAGTTGATAAACAAGGTCTAGACATATTCAAACTAGCTAGACAAATCATGTATCTACCCCCTAAAACCCCTAAACTCTGTCTTATGACGAAGTCAAGCATGAAGATAAGTGGTTTTAGGTTTCAAACATGGAAATTTCAAAAACCTCCCAAAATTCAGCTTCATTTTAGAGCGACTAAGAAGGATCGATGCTTTTACCTTTTCATTTCCATGTTTTAAACTTATTTAAATCTTGGTCAAACCTAGGATTTGACCAAGATTCAAATGGGCATAAAAATTCAGACAAAAAATCTAAAGAATGAAAAACCAAAGCACATAGCCTTCTTAATTATGTCATATAGTAAACACTCAAGTTGATAAACAAGGTCTAGACATATTCAAACCAGAAAAATCATGTGTATATCTACCCCTAACCCTAAACTCTGTCTTATGAAGTCAATCATGAAGAGAATTGGTTTTGGGTTTCAAACATGGAAATTTCAAGTACGTCCCAAAAGCTTCATATATTTTAGAGTGACTAATTAAGAAGGATCTTGGATTACGTTTTCATTTTCATGCTTGAAACTTGTTTAAATCTTGGTTGAACCTAGGATTTGACCAGAATCAAATGTGCATAAAATTCTTAAAAAATAGAAAAATGAAAAACAAAAGCACATGGTCTTCTTATGTCATATAGTAAGCATTCAAGTTGATAAACAAGGTTTAGACATATTCAAACCAGACAAATCATGTATCTACCCCCTAACCCTAAACTCGGTCTTATGAAGTCTAGCATGAGGAGAAGTCGTTTTGGGTTTCAAACGTTTAAGCCAAAAGCCCCATTTCAAATATTTCAAACTTATTCAAATTTGGTTCAAATTTGAAAGACACACAAGTTATAGCACACATAGTGCATACATTCTCACACATACTGCACTAGATGCTAACCCGGCCTATAGTTTGAGGCCATTGGATGAGGTCGAAAAAAATCTTGGATTAGAAATGGGGTTGTTCGAACCCCGTAGTTGGATTTTTTGAACCTTGATCTGTAGTACTGGGCAAAACCCTAGTTTAACCTATTTAATTATAGATTCGTTGGTCGATTTTTCTACCTTTTTATTATTACTATGCAGCACATGTGTGTTTGCCCGTCGAGTGAAACTCGGAGGAAGAGGGATCACTCGGAAGGAGAGAAGAAGGGAGAGAATTATGGTGTCTCCCCTTTTTCGGGTGATGATGTTGACTTTTGTGCAGGGTTTGTCAGTGAGCAGGAGGTGCGAGCGAGCGAGCGAGTCGAGCGAGGCCGAGAATGAGAGAGATTTGTTTTTTTTTGAGAGGGACGACCGAAGGATCCAGAAGGACCCACAGACTTCCAATACGCATCCTGATGCGTCTTCTCTTGACAAAGAAAATGGCTGGGAGTTTGCGTACCTATTGCACGTGACTTGTGCTCACTGAAGTGTGGGACCTCACGCATGGGCACCACACGTAAGTGACAGACCTGTTGGTGTAAAAACTCGGTTGATTATTATAGTGCATTAGAACAAAGTTTCCTATGGATTCAAGGGTAGGAAATCCAAGTTAACTCATTTACATGACATTATTTTTTCCATGAAGCAAAGTTAACGCACCTATCAATTGGTACATTTTGGAGTGACTAAGAAGGATCCAGGCTTACTTATTCGTTTTCACGTGTAAAACTTGTCTAAATCTTGGTCAAACAAAATTGGCAGAAAATTCAAAAAAAAACAGAAAAATGAAAAACCAAAGCACATAGTCTTCTTATGTCATGTAGTAAGCATTAAAGTTGATAAACAAGGTCTAGACATATTCAAACCATACTAATCATGTATCTACCCGCTAACCCCTAAACTATGTCTTAAGAAGTCAAGAATGAAGAGAAGTGGTTTTGGGTTTCAAACATGGACATTTCAAAAACCTCCCAAAACTTCATTTTAGGGTGAGTAAGAAGGATACAGGCTTCCCTTTTCATTTTCATGTTCTATACTTGTTTAAATCTTGGTCAAACCTAGGATTTGACCAAGATTCAAATGGGCACAAAAAAATAAAAAAAGCACATAGTGTTCTTATGTCATATCGTAAGCATTCAAGTTGATAAACAAGGTCTAGATATATCCAAATTAACCAGACAAATCATGTATCTACCCCCTATCGACCCTAAACTTCGTCTTATGAAGTCAAGCATGAAGAGAAGTGGTTTTGGGTTTCAAACATGGAAATTTCAAAAACCTCCCAAAATTCAGCTTCATTTTAGAGCGACTAAGAAGGATCGATGCTTTACCTTTTCATTTCCATGTTTTAAACTTATTTAAATCTTGGTCAAACCTAGGATTTGACCAAGATTCAAATGGGCATAAAAATTCAGACAAAAAATCTAAAGAATGAAAAACCAAAGCACATAGCCTTCTTAATTATGTCATATAGTAAACACTCAAGTTGATAAACAAGGTCTAGACATATTCAAACCAGAAAAATCATGTGTATATCTACCCCTAACCCTAAACTCTGTCTTATGAAGTCAATCTCTAGGATTTGACCAAGATTCAAATGGGCATAAAATAAAAAAACAGAAAAATGAAAAACCAAAGCGCACATAGTCTTCTTATATGTCATATAGTAAGCATTAAAGTTGATAAACAAGGTCTGGACATATTCAAACTAGCTAGACAAATCATGTATCTACCCCCTAACCCCTAAACTCTGTCTTATGACGAAGTCAAGCATGAAGATAAGTGGTTTTGGGTTTCAAACATGGAAATTTCAAAAACCTCCCAAAAACTTCATTTTAGGGTGACTAAGAAGGATACAGGCTTCCATTTTCATTTCCATGTTCTATACTTGTTTAAATCTTGGTCAAACCTAGGATTTGACCAAGATTCAAATGTGCATCAAAATTCCAAAAAAAATCAGAAAAATGAAAAACCAAAGCACATAGTTTTCTTATGTCACATACATATATATAGTAAGCATTCAAAAGTTCATAAACAAGGTCTAGACATATTCAAACCAGACAAATCATGTACCCCCTAACCCTAAACTTTGTCTTAATTATATATGAAGTCAAGCATGAAGCAGAGAAGTGTGGTTTTGGGTTTCAAACATGGAAATTTCAAAAACCTCCCAAAAAGCTTCATTTTAATTAGACTGGCTGGTTAATTAAGAAGGATCCATGATTAATTACCTTTTCATTGTCATGTTTTAAACTTGTTTAAATCTTGGTCGAACCTAGGATTTGACCAAGATTCAAATGGGCATAAAAATTCAGAAAAAAATCGAAAGAATGAAAAACCAAAGCACATAGCCTTCTTATGTCATATAGTAAGCATTCAAGTTGATAAACATGGTCTAGACATATTCAAACCAGAAAAATCATGTATCTACCCCTAACCCTAAACTCTGTCTTATGAAGTCAAGCATGAAAAGAAGTACGGTGGTTTTGGGTTTCAAACATGGTAAATTCAAGAACCTCCCAAAAGCTTCATTTTAGAGTTACTAAGAGAAAGATCCAGACTTAATTACCTTATCATTTTCACATGTTAAACTTGTTTAAATCTTGCTCAACAAACCTAGGATTTTACCAAGATTCTCAAATGGGCATAAAAATCAAAAAATGAAATACCAATGCACATAGTCCTCTTATGTCATATAGCTAGTAAGCATTCAAGTTGATAAACAAGGTCTAGACATATTCAAACAAGACAAATCATGTATCTACCCCCTATCGACCCTAAACTTCGTCTTATGAAGTCAAGCATGAAGAGAAGTGGTTTTGGGTTTCAAACATGGAAATTTCAAAAACCTCCCAAAATTCAGCTTCATTTTAGAGCGACTAAGAAGGATCGATGCTTACCTTTTCATTTCCATGTTTTAAACTTGTTTAAATCTTGGTCAAATCTAGGATTTGACCAAGATTCAAATGGGCATAAAATAAAAAAACCGAAAAATGAAAAACCAAAGCGCACATAGTCTTCTTATATGTCATATAGTAAGCATTAAAGTTGATAAACAAGGTCTAGACATATTCAAACTAGCTAGACAAATCATGTATCTACCCCCTAAAACCCCTAAACTCTGTCTTATGACGAAGTCAAGCATGAAGATAAGTGGTTTTAGGTTTCAAACATGGAAATTTCAAAAACCTCCCAAAATTCAGCTTCATTTTAGAGCGACTAAGAAGGATCGATGCTTTTACCTTTTCATTTCCATGTTTTAAACTTATTTAAATCTTGGTCAAACCTAGGATTTGACCAAGATTCAAATGGGCATAAAAATTCAGACAAAAAATCTAAAGAATGAAAAACCAAAGCACATAGCCTTCTTAATTATGTCATATAGTAAACACTCAAGTTGATAAACAAGGTCTAGACATATTCAAACCAGAAAAATCATGTGTATATCTACCCCTACCCCTAAACTCTGTCTTATGAAGTCAATCATGAAGAGAATTGGTTTTGGGTTTCAAACATGGAAATTTCAAGTACGTCCCAAAAGCTTCATATATTTTAGAGTGACTAATTAAGAAGGATCTTGGATTACGTTTTCATTTTCATGCTTGAAACTTGTTTAAATCTTGGTTGAACCTAGGATTTGACCAGAATCAAATGTGCATAAAATTCTTAAAAAATAGAAAAATGAAAAACAAAAGCACATGGTCTTCTTATGTCATATAGTAAGCATTCAAGTTGATAAACAAGGTTTAGACATATTCAAACCAGACAAATCATGTATCTACCCCCTAACCCTAAACTCGGTCTTATGAAGTCTAGCATGAGGAGAAGTCGTTTTGGGTTTCAAACGTTTAAGCCAAAAGCCCCATTTCAAATATTTCAAACTTATTCAAATTTGGTTCAAATTTGAAAGACACACAAGTTATAGCACACATAGTGCATACATTCTCACACATACTGCACTAGATGCTAACCCGGCCTATAGTTTGAGGCCATTGGATGAGGTCGAAAAAAATCTTGGATTAGAAATGGGGTTGTTCGAACCCCGTAGTTGGATTTTTTGAACCTTGATCTGTAGTACTGGGCAAAACCCTAGTTTAACCTATTTAATTATAGATTCGTTGGTCGATTTTTCTACCTTTTTATTATTACTATGCAGCACATGTGTGTTTGCCCGTCGAGTGAAACTCGGAGGAAGAGGGATCACTCGGAAGGAGAGAAGAAGGGAGAGAATTATGGTGTCTCCCCTTTTTCGGGTGATGATGTTGACTTTTGTGCAGGGTTTGTCAGTGAGCAGGAGGTGCGAGCGAGCGAGCGAGCGAGCGAGTCGAGCGAGGCCGAGAATGAGAGAGATTTGTTTTTTTTTTGAGAGGGACGACCGAAGGATCCAGAAGGACCCACAGACTTCCAATACGCATCCTGATGCGTCTTCTCTTGACAAAGAAAATGGCTGGGAGTTTGCGATACGTCTCCAACGTATCGATAATTTCTTATGTTCCATGCTACTTTATTGATGATACCTACATGTTTTATGCACATTATATGTCATATTTATGCATTTTCTGGAACTAACCTATTAACAAGATGCCGAAGAGCCAGTTGCTGTTTTCTGCTGTTTTTGGTTTCAGAAATCCTAGTAAAGAAATATTCTCGGAATTGGACGAAACTTTCGCCCAGGGTCCTATTTTTGCACGAAGCTTCCAGAAGACCGAAGACCTAACGAAGTGGGGCCACGAGGAGGCCAGGGGGGTGGCCGGCGCGGCCCAGGCCCTGGCCGCGCCGACCTATCCCCTGGGCCCCTCGTGTGGCCCCTCGCGTTGACCCTCCGCCTACTTAAAGCTTCCGTCGCGAAACCCCCAGTACCGAGAGCCACGATACGGAAAACCTTACAGAGACGCCGCCGCCGCGAATCCCATCTCGGGGGATTCGGAGATCGCCTCCGGCACCCTGCCGGAGAGGGGATTCATCTCCCGGAGGACTCTACACCGCCATGGTCGCCTCCGGAGTGATGAGTGAGTAGTTCACCCCTGGACCATGGGTCCATAGCAGTAGCTAGATGGTTGTCTTCTCCTTGTTGTGCTTCATTGTTGGATCTTGTGAGCTGCCTAACATGATCAAGATCATCTATATGTAATTCTATATGTTGTGTTTGTCGGGATCCGATGGATAGAGAGTACTATGATTATGGTGATTATCAATCTATTGTTCATGTGTTGTTTATGATCTTGCATGCTCTCCGTTATTAGTAGAGGCTCTGGCCAAGTTTTTACTCTTAACTCCAAGAGGGAGTATTTATGCTCGATAGTGGGTTCATGCCTCCATTGAATCTGGGACAGTGACAGAAAGTTCTAAGGTTGTGGATGTGCTGTTGCCACTAGGGATAAAACATTGATGCTATGTCTAAGGATGTAGTTGTTGATTACATTACGCACCATACTTAATGCAATTGTCTGTTGCTTTGCAACTTAATACTGGAGGGGGTTCGGATGATAACCTGAAGGTGGACTTTTTAGGCATAGATGCAGTTGGATGGCGGTCTATGTACTTTGTCGTAATGCCCAATTAAATCTCACTATATTTACCATGTCATGTATATGCATTGTTATGCCTTTCTCTATTTGTTAATTGCCCGACTGTAATTTGTTCACCCAACATGCTTTTATCTTATGGGAGAGACACCTCTAGTGAACTGTGGACCCCGGTCCTATTCTTTACATAGCATACAATCTACTGCAATTGTGTTTACTGTTTTCTTTGCAAACATCTTCCACTCGATACGTTTAATCCTTTGTTACAGCAAGCCGGTGAGATTGACAACCTCACTGTTTCGTTGGGACAAAGTACTTGGGTTGTGTTGTGCAGGTTCCGCGTTGGCGCCGGAATCCCTGGTGTTGCGCCGCATCACATTTCGCGACCATCAACCTTCAACGTGCTTCTTGGCTCCTACTGGTTCGATTAAACCTTGGTTTCATACTGAGGGAAACTTGCTTCTATACGCATCATACCTTCCACTTGGGGTTCCCAACGGACGTGTGCATCTACGCGTATCAAGCTAAATTGCACGTGACTTGTGCTCACTGAAGTGTGGGACCTCACGCATGGGCACCACACGTAAGTGACAGACCTGTTGGTGTAAAAACTCGGTTGATTATTATAGTGCATTAGAACAAAGTTTCCTATGGATTCAAGGGTAGGAAATCCAAGTTAACTCATTTACATGACATTATTTTTTCCATGAAGCAAAGTTAACGCACCTATCAATTGGTACATTTTGGAGTGACTAAGAAGGATCCAGGCTTACTTATTCGTTTTCACGTGTAAAACTTGTCTAAATCTTGGTCAAACAAAATTGGCAGAAAATTCAAAAAAAAACAGAAAAATGAAAAACCAAAGCACATAGTCTTCTTATGTCATGTAGTAAGCATTAAAGTTGATAAACAAGGTCTAGACATATTCAAACCAGACTAATCATGTATCTACCCGCTAACCCCTAAACTATGTCTTAAGAAGTCAAGAATGAAGAGAAGTGGTTTTGGGTTTCAAACATGGACATTTCAAAAACCTCCCAAAACTTCATTTTAGGGTGAGTAAGAAGGATACAGGCTTCCCTTTTCATTTTCATGTTCTATACTTGTTTAAATCTTGGTCAAACCTAGGATTTGACCAAGATTCAAATGGGCACAAAAATAAATAAAAAGCACATAGTGTTCTTATGTCATATCGTAAGCATTCAAGTTGATAAACAAGGTCTAGATATATCCAAATTAACCAGACAAATCATGTATCTACCCCCTATCGACCCTAAACTTCGTCTTATGAAGTCAAGCATGAAGAGAAGTGGTTTTGGGTTTCAAACATGGAAATTTCAAAAACCTCCCAAAATTCAGCTTCATTTTAGAGCGACTAAGAAGGATCGATGCTTTACCTTTTCATTTCCATGTTTTAAACTTATTTAAATCTTGGTCAAACCTAGGATTTGACCAAGATTCAAATGGGCATAAAAATTCAGACAAAAAATCTAAAGAATGAAAAACCAAAGCACATAGCCTTCTTAATTATGTCATATAGTAAACACTCAAGTTGATAAACAAGGTCTAGACATATTCAAACCAGAAAAATCATGTGTATATCTACCCCTAACCCTAAACTCTGTCTTATGAAGTCAATCTCTAGGATTTGACCAAGATTCAAATGGGCATAAAATAAAAAAACAGAAAAATGAAAAACCAAAGCGCACATAGTCTTCTTATATGTCATATAGTAAGCATTAAAGTTGATAAACAAGGTCTAGACATATTCAAACTAGCTAGACAAATCATGTATCTACCCCCTAACCCCTAAACTCTGTCTTATGACGAAGTCAAGCATGAAGATAAGTGGTTTTGGGTTTCAAACATGGAAATTTCAAAAACCTCCCAAAAACTTCATTTTAGGGTGACTAAGAAGGATACAGGCTTCCATTTTCATTTCCATGTTCTATACTTGTTTAAATCTTGGTCAAACCTAGGATTTGACCAAGATTCAAATGTGCATCAAAATTCCAAAAAAATCAGAAAAATGAAAAACCAAAGCACATAGTTTTCTTATGTCACATACATATATATAGTAAGCATTCAAAAGTTCATAAACAAGGTCTAGACATATTCAAACCAGACAAATCATGTACCCCCTAACCCTAAACTTTGTCTTAATTATATATGAAGTCAAGCATGAAGCAGAGAAGTGTGGTTTTGGGTTTCAAACATGGAAATTTCAAAAACCTCCCAAAAAGCTTCATTTTAATTAGACTGGCTGGTTAATTAAGAAGGATCCATGATTAATTACCTTTTCATTGTCATGTTTTAAACTTGTTTAAATCTTGGTCGAACCTAGGATTTGACCAAGATTCAAATGGGCATAAAAATTCAGAAAAAATCGAAAGAATGAAAAACCAAAGCACATAGCCTTCTTATGTCATATAGTAAGCATTCAAGTTGATAAACATGGTCTAGACATATTCAAACCAGAAAAATCATGTATCTACCCCTAACCCTAAACTCTGTCTTATGAAGTCAAGCATGAAAAGAAGTACGGTGGTTTTGGGTTTCAAACATGGTAAATTCAAGAACCTCCCAAAAGCTTCATTTTAGAGTTACTAAGAGAAAGATCCAGACTTAATTACCTTATCATTTTCACATGTTAAACTTGTTTAAATCTTGCTCAACAAACCTAGGATTTTACCAAGATTCTCAAATGGGCATAAAAATCAAAAAATGAAATACCAATGCACATAGTCCTCTTATGTCATATAGCTAGTAAGCATTCAAGTTGATAAACAAGGTCTAGACATATTCAAACAAGACAAATCATGTATCTACCCCCTATCGACCCTAAACTTCGTCTTATGAAGTCAAGCATGAAGAGAAGTGGTTTTGGGTTTCAAACATGGAAATTTCAAAAACCTCCCAAAATTCAGCTTCATTTTAGAGCGACTAAGAAGGATCGATGCTTACCTTTTCATTTCCATGTTTTAAACTTGTTTAAATCTTGGTCAAATCTAGGATTTGACCAAGATTCAAATGGGCATAAAATAAAAAAACCGAAAAATGAAAAACCAAAGCGCACATAGTCTTCTTATATGTCATATAGTAAGCATTAAAGTTGATAAACAAGGTCTAGACATATTCAAACTAGCTAGACAAATCATGTATCTACCCCCTAAAACCCCTAAACTCTGTCTTATGACGAAGTCAAGCATGAAGATAAGTGGTTTTAGGTTTCAAACATGGAAATTTCAAAAACCTCCCAAAATTCAGCTTCATTTTAGAGCGACTAAGAAGGATCGATGCTTTTACCTTTTCATTTCCATGTTTTAAACTTATTTAAATCTTGGTCAAACCTAGGATTTGACCAAGATTCAAATGGGCATAAAAATTCAGACAAAAAATCTAAAGAATGAAAAACCAAAGCACATAGCCTTCTTAATTATGTCATATAGTAAACACTCAAGTTGATAAACAAGGTCTAGACATATTCAAACCAGAAAAATCATGTGTATATCTACCCCTAACCCTAAACTCTGTCTTATGAAGTCAATCATGAAGAGAATTGGTTTTGGGTTTCAAACATGGAAATTTCAAGTACGTCCCAAAAGCTTCATATATTTTAGAGTGACTAATTAAGAAGGATCTTGGATTACGTTTTCATTTTCATGCTTGAAACTTGTTTAAATCTTGGTTGAACCTAGGATTTGACCAGAATCAAATGTGCATAAAATTCTTAAAAAATAGAAAAATGAAAAACAAAAGCACATGGTCTTCTTATGTCATATAGTAAGCATTCAAGTTGATAAACAAGGTTTAGACATATTCAAACCAGACAAATCATGTATCTACCCCCTAACCCTAAACTCGGTCTTATGAAGTCTAGCATGAGGAGAAGTCGTTTTGGGTTTCAAACGTTTAAGCCAAAAGCCCCATTTCAAATATTTCAAACTTATTCAAATTTGGTTCAAATTTGAAAGACACACAAGTTATAGCACACATAGTGCATACATTCTCACACATACTGCACTAGATGCTAACCCGGCCTATAGTTTGAGGCCATTGGATGAGGTCGAAAAAATCTTGGATTAGAAATGGGGTTGTTCGAACCCCGTAGTTGGATTTTTTGAACCTTGATCTGTAGTACTGGGCAAAACCCTAGTTTAACCTATTTAATTATAGATTCGTAGGTCGATTTTTCTACCTTTTTATTATTACTATGCAGCACATGTGTGTTTGCCCGTCGAGTGAAACTCGGAGGAAGAGGGATCACTCGGAAGGAGAGAAGAAGGGAGAGAATTATGGTGTCTCCCCTTTTTCGGGTGATGATGTTGACTTTTGTGCAGGGTTTGTCAGTGAGCAGGAGGTGCGAGCGAGCGAGCGAGTCGAGCGAGGCCGAGAATGAGAGAGATTTGTTTTTTTTTGAGAGGGACGACCGAAGGATCCAGAAGGACCCACAGACTTCCAATACGCATCCTGATGCGTCTTCTCTTGACAAAGAAAATGGCTGGGAGTTTGCGTACCTATTGCACGTGACTTGTGCTCACTGAAGTGTGGGACCTCACGCATGGGCACCACACGTAAGTGACAGACCTGTTGGTGTAAAAACTCGGTTGATTATTATAGTGCATTAGAACAAAGTTTCCTATGGATTCAAGGGTAGGAAATCCAAGTTAACTCATTTACATGACATTATTTTTTCCATGAAGCAAAGTTAACGCACCTATCAATTGGTACATTTTGGAGTGACTAAGAAGGATCCAGGCTTACTTATTCGTTTTCACGTGTAAAACTTGTCTAAATCTTGGTCAAACAAAATTGGCAGAAAATTCAAAAAAAAACAGAAAAATGAAAAACCAAAGCACATAGTCTTCTTATGTCATGTAGTAAGCATTAAAGTTGATAAACAAGGTCTAGACATATTCAAACCAGACTAATCATGTATCTACCCGCTAACCCCTAAACTATGTCTTAAGAAGTCAAGAATGAAGAGAAGTGGTTTTGGGTTTCAAACATGGACATTTCAAAAACCTCCCAAAACTTCATTTTAGGGTGAGTAAGAAGGATACAGGCTTCCCTTTTCATTTTCATGTTCTATACTTGTTTAAATCTTGGTCAAACCTAGGATTTGACCAAGATTCAAATGGGCACAAAAAAATAAAAAAAAGCACATAGTGTTCTTATGTCATATCGTAAGCATTCAAGTTGATAAACAAGGTCTAGATATATCCAAATTAACCAGACAAATCATGTATCTACCCCCTATCGACCCTAAACTTCGTCTTATGAAGTCAAGCATGAAGAGAAGTGGTTTTGGGTTTCAAACATGGAAATTTCAAAAACCTCCCAAAATTCAGCTTCATTTTAGAGCGACTAAGAAGGATCGATGCTTTTACCTTTTCATTTCCATGTTTTAAACTTATTTAAATCTTGGTCAAACCTAGGATTTGACCAAGATTCAAATGGGCATAAAAATTCAGACAAAAAATCTAAAGAATGAAAAACCAAAGCACATAGCCTTCTTAATTATGTCATATAGTAAACACTCAAGTTGATAAACAAGGTCTAGACATATTCAAACCAGAAAAATCATGTGTATATCTACCCCTAACCCTAAACTCTGTCTTATGAAGTCAATCATGAAGAGAATTGGTTTTGGGTTTCAAACATGGAAATTTCAAGTACGTCCCAAAAGCTTCATATATTTTAGAGTGACTAATTAAGAAGGATCTTGGATTACGTTTTCATTTTCATGCTTGAAACTTGTTTAAATCTTGGTTGAACCTAGGATTTGACCAGAATCAAATGTGCATAAAATTCTTAAAAAAATAGAAAAATGAAAAACAAAAGCACATGGTCTTCTTATGTCATATAGTAAGCATTCAAGTTGATAAACAAGGTTTAGACATATTCAAACCAGACAAATCATGTATCTACCCCCTAACCCTAAACTCGGTCTTATGAAGTCTAGCATGAGGAGAAGTCGTTTTGGGTTTCAAACGTTTAAGCCAAAAGCCCCATTTCAAATATTTCAAACTTATTCAAATTTGGTTCAAATTTGAAAGACACACAAGTTATAGCACACATAGTGCATACATTCTCACACATACTGCACTAGATGCTAACCCGGCCTATAGTTTGAGGCCATTGGATGAGGTCGAAAAAAATCTTGGATTAGAAATGGGGTTGTTCGAACCCCGTAGTTGGATTTTTTGAACCTTGATCTGTAGTACTGGGCAAAACCCTAGTTTAACCTATTTAATTATAGATTCGTAGGTCGATTTTTCTACCTTTTTATTATTACTATGCAGCACATGTGTGTTTGCCCGTCGAGTGAAACTCGGAGGAAGAGGGATCACTCGGAAGGAGAGAAGAAGGGAGAGAATTATGGTGTCTCCCCTTTTTCGGGTGATGATGTTGACTTTTGTGCAGGGTTTGTCAGTGAGCAGGAGGTGCGAGCGAGCGAGCGAGCGAGTCGAGCGAGGCCGAGAATGAGAGAGATTTGTTTTTTTTTAGAGGGACGACCGAAGGATCCAGAAGGACCCACAGACTTCCAATACGCATCCTGATGCGTCTTCTCTTGACAAAGAAAATGGCTGGGAGTTTGCGTACCTATTGCACGTGACTTGTGCTCACTGAAGTGTGGGACCTCACGCATGGGCACCACACGTAAGTGACAGACCTGTTGGTGTAAAAACTCGGTTGATTATTATAGTGCATTAGAACAAAGTTTCCTATGGATTCAAGGGTAGGAAATCCAAGTTAACTCATTTACATGACATTATTTTTTCCATGAAGCAAAGTTAACGCACCTATCAATTGGTACATTTTGGAGTGACTAAGAAGGATCCAGGCTTACTTATTCGTTTTCACGTGTAAAACTTGTCTAAATCTTGGTCAAACAAAATTGGCAGAAAATTCAAAAAAAAACAGAAAAATGAAAAACCAAAGCACATAGTCTTCTTATGTCATGTAGTAAGCATTAAAGTTGATAAACAAGGTCTAGACATATTCAAACCAGACTAATCATGTATCTACCCGCTAACCCCTAAACTATGTCTTAAGAAGTCAAGAATGAAGAGAAGTGGTTTTGGGTTTCAAACATGGACATTTCAAAAACCTCCCAAAACTTCATTTTAGGGTGAGTAAGAAGGATACAGGCTTCCCTTTTCATTTTCATGTTCTATACTTGTTTAAATCTTGGTCAAACCTAGGATTTGACCAAGATTCAAATGGGCACAAAAAAATAAATAAAAAGCACATAGTGTTCTTATGTCATATCGTAAGCATTCAAGTTGATAAACAAGGTCTAGATATATCCAAATTAACCAGACAAATCATGTATCTACCCCCTATCGACCCTAAACTTCGTCTTATGAAGTCAAGCATGAAGAGAAGTGGTTTTGGGTTTCAAACATGGAAATTTCAAAAACCTCCCAAAATTCAGCTTCATTTTAGAGCGACTAAGAAGGATCGATGCTTTACCTTTTCATTTCCATGTTTTAAACTTATTTAAATCTTGGTCAAACCTAGGATTTGACCAAGATTCAAATGGGCATAAAAATTCAGACAAAAAATCTAAAGAATGAAAAACCAAAGCACATAGCCTTCTTAATTATGTCATATAGTAAACACTCAAGTTGATAAACAAGGTCTAGACATATTCAAACCAGAAAAATCATGTGTATATCTACCCCTAACCCTAAACTCTGTATTATGAAGTCAATCTCTAGGATTTGACCAAGATTCAAATGGGCATAAAATAAAAAAACAGAAAAATGAAAAACCAAAGCGCACATAGTCTTCTTATATGTCATATAGTAAGCATTAAAGTTGATAAACAAGGTCTGGACATATTCAAACTAGCTAGACAAATCATGTATCTACCCCCTAACCCCTAAACTCTGTCTTATGACGAAGTCAAGCATGAAGATAAGTGGTTTTGGGTTTCAAACATGGAAATTTCAAAAACCTCCCAAAAACTTCATTTTAGGGTGACTAAGAAGGATACAGGCTTCCATTTTCATTTCCATGTTCTATACTTGTTTAAATCTTGGTCAAACCTAGGATTTGACCAAGATTCAAATGTGCATCAAAATTCCAAAAAAATCAGAAAAATGAAAAACCAAAGCACATAGTTTTCTTATGTCACATACATATATATAGTAAGCATTCAAAAGTTCATAAACAAGGTCTAGACATATTCAAACCAGACAAATCATGTACCCCCTAACCCTAAACTTTGTCTTAATTATATATGAAGTCAAGCATGAAGCAGAGAAGTGTGGTTTTGGGTTTCAAACATGGAAATTTCAAAAACCTCCCAAAAAGCTTCATTTTAATTAGACTGGCTGGTTAATTAAGAAGGATCCATGATTAATTACCTTTTCATTGTCATGTTTTAAACTTGTTTAAATCTTGGTCGAACCTAGGATTTGACCAAGATTCAAATGGGCATAAAAATTCAGAAAAAATCGAAAGAATGAAAAACCAAAGCACATAGCCTTCTTATGTCATATAGTAAGCATTCAAGTTGATAAACATGGTCTAGACATATTCAAACCAGAAAAATCATGTATCTACCCCTAACCCTAAACTCTGTCTTATGAAGTCAAGCATGAAAAGAAGTACGGTGGTTTTGGGTTTCAAACATGGTAAATTCAAGAACCTCCCAAAAGCTTCATTTTAGAGTTACTAAGAGAAAGATCCAGACTTAATTACCTTATCATTTTCACATGTTAAACTTGTTTAAATCTTGCTCAACAAACCTAGGATTTTACCAAGATTCTCAAATGGGCATAAAAATCAAAAAATGAAATACCAATGCACATAGTCCTCTTATGTCATATAGCTAGTAAGCATTCAAGTTGATAAACAAGGTCTAGACATATTCAAACAAGACAAATCATGTATCTACCCCCTATCGACCCTAAACTTCGTCTTATGAAGTCAAGCATGAAGAGAAGTGGTTTTGGGTTTCAAACATGGAAATTTCAAAAACCTCCCAAAATTCAGCTTCATTTTAGAGCGACTAAGAAGGATCGATGCTTACCTTTTCATTTCCATGTTTTAAACTTGTTTAAATCTTGGTCAAATCTAGGATTTGACCAAGATTCAAATGGGCATAAAATAAAAAAACCGAAAAATGAAAAACCAAAGCGCACATAGTCTTCTTATATGTCATATAGTAAGCATTAAAGTTGATAAACAAGGTCTAGACATATTCAAACTAGCTAGACAAATCATGTATCTACCCCCTAAAACCCCTAAACTCTGTCTTATGACGAAGTCAAGCATGAAGATAAGTGGTTTTAGGTTTCAAACATGGAAATTTCAAAAACCTTCCAAAAACTTCATTTTAGGGTGACTAATTAAGAAGGATACATGCTTCCCTTTTCATTTTCATGTTCTATATATACTTGTTTAAATCTTGGTCAAACCTAGCTAGGATTTGACCAAGATTCAAATGTGCATCAAAATTCCAAAAAATATCAGAAAAATGAAAAACCAAAGCACATAGTTTTCTTATGTCATATAGTAGCATTAAAGTTGATAAACAAGGTCTAGACATATTCAAACAAGAAAAATCATGTATCTACTCCCTAACCCTAAACTTTGTCTTATGTAGTCAAGCATGAAGAGAAGTGGTTTTGGGTTTCAAATATGGAAATTTCAAAAACCTACCAAAAGCTTCATTTTAGAGTGACTAAGAATGATCAATGCTTACCTTTTCATTTTCATATTTTAAACTTGTTTAAATCATTGTCAAACCAGGATTTGACCAAGATTTAAATGGGCATAAAATTAAAAAAATCAGAAAAATGAAAAACAAAAGCACATAGTCTTCTTATGTCACATATATATATAGTAAGAGCATTCAAAAGTTGACAAACAAGGTCTATACATATTCAAATAAGACAAATCATGTATCTACCCCTAACCCTAAACTCTGTCTTATGAAGTCAAGCATGAAGAGAAGTGGTTTTTGGTTTCAAACATGGAAATTTCAAAAACCTCCCAAAAGCTTCATTTTAGAGTGACTAAGAAGGATCCAGGCTTACCTTTTCATTTTCATGTTTTAAACTTGTTTAAATCTTGGTCAAACCTAGGATTTGACCAATATTAAAATGGGCATAAAAAAAAATAAAAAAAACCAAAGCACATAGTCTTCTTATGTCATATAGTAAGCATTCAAGTTCATAAACAAGGTCTAGACATATTCAAACCAGACAAATCATGTATCTACCCCCTATCGACCCTAAACTTCGTCTTATGAAGTCAAGCATGAAGAGAAGTGGTTTTGGGTTTCAAACATGGAAATTTCAAAAAACCAAAAGCTTCATTTTAGAGCGAGTAAGAAGGATCGATGCTTATCTTTTCATTTTCATGTTTTAAACTTATTTAAATCTTGGTCAAACCTAGGATTTGACCAAGATTCAAATGGGCATAAAAATTCAGACAAAAATCTAAAGAATGAAAAACCAAAGCACGTACATAGCCTTCTTAATTATGTCATATAGTAAACATTCAAGTTGATAAACAAGGTCTAGACATATTCAAACCAGAAAAATCGTGTATCTACCCCTAACCCTAATTAAACTCTGTCTTATGAAGTCAAGCATGAAGAAAAGTGGTTTTGAGTTTCAAGCATGCATGGAAATTTCGAGAACCTCCCAAAATAAAGCTTCATTTTAGAGTGACTACGAAGGATCCATGCTTACACCTTTTCATTTTCAAGTTTTAAACTTGTTTAAAACCTGGTCAAACCTGGGATTTGACCAAGATTCAAATGGGCATAAAATTCAAAAAAATAGATAAATGAAAAACCATAGCACATAGTCTTCTTATGTCATATAGTAAGCATTCAAGTGGATAAACAAGCTCTAGACATACTGAAACCAGACAAATCATGTATCTACCCCTATCCCTAAACTATGTCTTATGAAGTCTAGCATGAAAAGAAGTGGTTTTGGGTTTCAAACATGGAAATTTCAAAAACCTCCCAAAAGCTTCATTTTGGATTGACTAAGGAGGATCCAGGCTTACTTTTTCATTTTCATATTTTAAACTTGTTTAAATCTAGGTCAAACCTAGGATTTGACCAAGATTCAAATGGACATAAAAAATCAACAGTTTACAACAGCACACAAAATAAACATGAAATTACATCTAAATCCCTAACTTTTACATGGAGGACCCCAGGCTGAAAGCAAGAAATGCGATCGGGTCTTGAATCTTGATGCGTCTTCTCTTGACAAAGAAGATTGCTGGGAGTTTGCGTACGTACATCACGTCACTTGTGCTCACTGAAGTGTGGGACATGACGCATGCATGGGCAACACACGTAAGTGACATGGATTCAAGGGTAGGGAAGCCAAGAGAAAAAAACGAGAATTTGGACAAAAATAACCCAATCTTGCTAGTATGTCGAAAGTTTGTTTTTCCCAATCTTTTCGACTTTGGGTTATTTCTGTCTATTTTGCCGAAAAAACGAGGACAGAGACTGGAAACGGTGATGCATCTAGCTTCAGAGTACGTCAGATTAAGACTTCATGAGCAACACTAGTCTGACGTAAGTACAGTGTATACAGACAAGACAGGGACTAGACATTGCTACCCACGTCCCTCTGCGCCCCTTCAAAGAAATCATACTCCGTACTAGAATCTCGAAACGTAGGAATTAGTCTGACACGATTTCTGATTGTTTAATTCATAGGATTGCAATTTTCAGAATTCATTGACAATACATTTTTATACAAAAACAAAAAATCCTTCATTGTGTAACCGTATGTTACTACTAGTATTTCTTTTGGTTTTCACACGCAATCAAATGTTATTGGATCCAAATACCGTTGTTTCTCAATCCTATATATTTGGAGATGATCATCACTCTCTAATCATACAATTTTCATATTCCCGCACTTTGAAAATCTTGCGAATAATCAAAGCAGCCAAAATCTATGGTGTGTATTGTATATGTTTATGCCATGCTTAGTTTCATCGAATATTGTTTGGTTGCATCGCGGGGAAACCGCGTGAATTTAGATTAATTGTTGCATGTTTGTTTGTGGTGTGACCAACTGCTTTTGCAACGAAACAACCCCCCCACCATGTACGCATTGTTTGGGTCGCATGCATGATGTGTACAAAATGTTAAAATAGAAATAATGTAGGAATTGAATATGATTGCATGTTGAATTAATCCTATATGAGAGAAATCACACAAATTTGAATTGCATGTTCTTTGGTTGTAGTGCTACACAAAAAACACGTGAATTAGTATGAATTATCATGTATTCAAGAATCAAAGGAGCCACTGAGATTTGAATCCCACAAAATTTCTATGAATTTTCTTCGAACCAAACAAGCCCAACAAGATTCCAAAGGAATATAATACAACGAATCAAACAACTTCCGTTGTTGGAATATTTCCTTAGGACATCAATCCAATAGAAACTATATGATCCAGTTTCAGCGACAATCTGGTCGGTGTAGGCTCGAGGAGGCCAATTGTATATATATGTTTGGACCCGGTTGGTTGAGTGATCATGCTCGTGACATCCAGCCTGAAAGGTAAAATTCGGGCAAGGCCAGCGTGACGCCACAATACTTTTGAAATATTCAAAAGCGCGTAATATTTGTGAAATTTTAATAATAGCTACTACTTATGTGAATTTTTTTCGTTCATACGCTTATTGGGGGGTAGGCTAACCCTAATGGCCTCCTCAAGATCCCTACCTCTACCAAGGTTTCCCGAGTTCATCCACCTCGATGGGTTCCTTGCCACTTTCGACCATGTTGTGGGCATCATTTCGGGTTCCCGTACCACGGCCAGTCCTTTTCAGGAGTCCCGAACCCGATGCCATAATATTTGTTTGAAAAAAATTCAAGACCGCACAATATTTGTTGAAATAAATGAATAAGCATTTTTAAATAGCTAAATAAAAGAAGTACGAATTTTGAAAAATTTATTTTTTCTAAAACATTAATTGGAGCATTGACATGTTGAACCCACTTGTCGATTTTGCTATCAACATGACTAACTAGCTGATTAGATAACCAAGTGGTGAAATTTGCAACATATTAGACCACCACATGGTGGAAACTGCAAAAAAAATGTCCAAGTGGTGGTTTGTGCAACATATAGAGCAGTACAGTATATGGTAGTACAAGATGAAGAGGCCTCCAAGATGAATGTGCACTGCCGTGGGCCCGTGGTAATATATCATGATGATGGCAAAGGATCTTTTCTCTGCTGAAACTGTCCAGAGCTGATTTGATGAGACAAAATACAGCTCCACGGCGTGCAAGGACAGTATACAGTACATTAGCTTCTTCTCGGGTCACACGCCTTCACGACAGGTGCAGTAGTGCAGCAGAGACCAGAGAGAGAAGGCACGCCCGTAGTACTCGTATTATTGATTTCAATTCAAATTGTTTTTTTTGCCTGCTTCTCCGTCTTCTTCATCTCCATCTTCTCTGGCGACCCCGCCTACACCAGCAGCCCCTGCACCACCGCCGCCATGCCTTTTTCGGATCATCTCGAGCCACCTGTTTGATGGTACTAGTAGGAGTTGTGGACTTTTATCCATATCGCTCTACCAGCTGCCGCTCGCACTGTCCTCCAATACCTCATACCCAAACGCCAGCGTCCCACTCCCACACCCCCACACCCACTTGACCGCATCCTTCCAATGGCGAGATCGATCAATGAGAGTGGCAGTTCTTGGGTGTTTCCTGATGGCCCCCTTGAAGAAATCGCATCCCGATGCGATGTCATCACCGCCGCGAGCCTCGTCGGTTCATGCAAGTTTTATCATGATTCAGCAACACAAAGTGTAGCTCTGCCTGCATCTCAGCCGTTTGGCATGCCCTGTGTTCTTCATACTCACCAAACTGAGGTACCGCCCGCGCACAATCCCTTCTCCCGCGTCCACAAGTTCAAGCAGGAGGGTGCGCAGAAGGACAAGCAGCATGATGCAAAAGATCGCAAGGGTACCTTGTGCCAACTGACGCCGCTGGACAGGATCTCTTCCGATGCCGTGATTCCAGATGGTGGTACGGGCATGTGGGCAGGCGCGAATGGAGATTGGATCGCCCTTCTTGGCTTCCCCTGGAATTGGGAGCTTGTCAATGTGTACACTGGTCGCCGGATTCCTCTACCACCAATAAGTGAGTTTAAATCCACCCCGGATAAACTTGTGTTCGAGTCTAATGATCAACATCTTCAACTGCTGAAGATAGCTATTTGCCGAGTTCCAACAGCTGCTTCAAATTATACTAGTTTCTCTGTTCTTGCCATCTTCAACGCGGCAATTGCAGTCCTTCACTGTGCTTCTAGCAGATGGACAGTTCTTGACAACCAGTTCTTAGCGTACGGCTACTCCGATGCAATCATCCACAAGGGTATTGTATTTGCTGTAACTCAGACAGGCGAAGTTTATGCATGGAATCAACTTTCTTGGGGTAATTTTTCTCATCTCATATGATGTGTTTTCGCTATTACCTGCTAGTTTCAGATTTAGCTTTAGCCTTTTTCTTTTTGTTGTGCAGTTTTCGTGTCATGCCTGTACCTTTCCCCCTCTATATTCAATCAAAATCAGCAGCGATATGCCTTTGAGTCAAAATAAAGTACTCCCTCCGATCCAAATCAAATTGACTCAGCTTTGTCTAGCCAGTGCATCTAGCTAGACAAACTTGAGTCAATTAATTTGTGCATATCTAGCTAGACACATCCAGTTGAGTCAATTAATTTGGATCGGAGGCAGTATTTTAGCTACATCATTATTCATGTATGTAATGAACTAATCAAGTTTTGCTGAACTGACTTCAAGCTGTGCTTTCCTTTGCAAGGTCCTTTGTTGATCAGCACGGCACCTATTCCGCCAGAACTTGATGAACAAGGTCGGTACAATCTTGGCTCCTGGTGGTTAGCACGATCTCCTGATGGTTCTAGACTTTTTCTGGTCCATACCTGGGGCGTTACTGACGGGCGGGATTATACTGGACTGGTTCGGATTTTACCTGCTGCTGCTACCTCTGAGGGTCGTCATGGTCGCACTATTCGCGGGTATGGTAAGGGTTTACTTGGCTGCGAGGTGTACAGCATGGACACCAGTCAGTTGATGCCACCGAGGCCATGGAGGAGGATTATTTCCCTTGGATCATATTCTCTCTTCCTTGGAGTGAACTATCCGATTATCATTCCAGTAGAAGACGGGGCAGAACATGACCGTCCAAATATGGCGAGAAGCAACTCTGTTTACACATCGCACCATGCAGTAGGCCTTGCATATCCTCCTTCTCCAGAAATTTGCCGCTTCAGTTTGAATTCTGAAGACTGTACTGTTGGTTTCCAAACCAACATTAGATGGACATGGCGGCAGGTTCCGTTGTGGCTCATCCCAAGCTTCGCCAACGCCCGGCAATGGAACCTGCCTTCGCGTCACAGGTCCAGAAAGAAGGGCTGATGTACTTTATGTAATACTCGTGTTGTAATGCAAGATTTGTATCTGTTGAACTATTTCATTTGCATGTTTATCTCTACCTAGGCTACTCCCTTTCCGTAGTTGTGTTGTACTATCTGTTGAACTATTTCCTTTGCATGTTATCTCTACCTAGGCTACTCCTCCGTAGTTGTTAAATTGATGTAATGCTCCTACAATGCACGCTACACTGGGCGTGTGGCCTGTAATGTTATCAAACACCTTTTGTACTCGTTCTAGTAAGCATTTCACACTATAGCTCACATAATTAAAGTACTCCTACAACGTATTAGTTGAAAGATATCTCTCATAAGTAAGTACCCCTCTTTGAGCTTATGCGAAACATAAATGACTATTTTAGAAATATATACTCTCGACACAAGATTATATTAAAAACAATGGTACATAGTTCTATTAGAAAAAGAAAGTGTGAATAGTAGAATGATGGAGAAGTGTTTTTTGAGGTCTGTGCATAGCTAGTGTTCATGGTGCAAAAGCACTTAGACTAGTCACAATGGGAAGTATACTAGTCTATGATACAACACCTTCAATGCATAGTATCATGAATTAGTATCATGCAATGTTGCGAAAAACCAATTATTCATTTCTTTCCAAATAGACTAGCTTTGCGAGGATGACAAAACATTTCTTTATTGCCCTCTCGTATGAATCTCCTCCATACATCACCTCTCATACCGATTGAAAGCCATTCCAAATCGTTGGTTCAAGACCATGAATACCAAGCCAATTTTGTTAGCTAGTTGGACCACCCTCGGATTGAGAACCAACGGTTGAAAGAAAGGTGGGCGCCAACTCATATTTTTTTCTCGAGAGTCCGACACTTGATGTTGATTGCAAAGTTCACAAAGGCCAAAATTTTGACATCCTCTTTGTGCAAGTCTTGCCACCATCCAAACTCGGTTTTGAAGTACCAACCAAGAAAAAAAAAGCTTGCACTTTGGAGGACCCCATGGACCATGAAAATTTTGAAAAACTTCCAGTAAATCATGCATATTTCGATTTATATTTTGGTGAAGTTTCATTCGATTTGAATCATAGGTTTGTGAGCAAATATATATTTAGTTTAAACTAGTGCTCGAGTACGTAAGAATCTATTTAATCACAAGCTAGTCATCCGAATGGGATGAAATATTCATAGATTTTAAAACAAGGAATCTACATATTACTGGATTTTTTTTCAAAATTTTCTGAATAGTTTTTCTTTTTTAGCTTCGAAATAAGAGATAGTTTGGAACGTTGGATCTCAAATGGATGGTAGATGGTGGGACACAGTCACAATGTATCTTGGAAGCATCAAGTCACTGAAGCTCTGTCCGGTTTCCAAACCAAGCTAGGAAAGGCATTGAAAATGAAGTTCTGCTCTAAAACATTTCTCATTCCATTTTGGTGCTCGCGCGGTTGCATGCTGCCCACGTGTTAAGGTACGTGTCTCTGGCATGTAGAGAACTACGATTATTGGCGAAAAATATATCGAAATGGAAACTGTAAAAAAAAGCCCTCTCTGGTCAACCTGATGTGACGAGACATCACTGCACCAAACGTCGTCGCAAATTTATAGATGGGTGGCGTGCTAGTCTACCAACAGTCAAATCGGCGCCCAGTCGCAGCAGCAGCCTAGAGTACTACCTAGTTTTTGCCCCTTGCATGTCTATCATCTTCTTCTTCACCCCGTTACAAAAAAAAATCTTCTTCTTCACCCTCCCAGAATCACGCGCACGCGCAGGATCTCGATCCCCACCACGCCGCATCACTAGTACTACTCCGTATACCTTTCTCTCCTTACCCCGGCCGGCCGCGCGCCGCATCGTTCCTTCCATAGCGCTCGCCCTCTCCTCCGAAAACCCCAAGCGCAGTTGCATCCGCCATCCACCTAAATCCATCTTCACGTGATGGATTATTCTAGGCTTTGCCGGGGCGGCGGGGACGGCCACTTGGAGGCTCTCACCGGCGACAACATCGACCTCATCGCTGCGCATCTGGACGTTACCTACACCGTCCGACTTGCTGCATGTTCCAGGGAGCTCTACGACATGATCAGCAAGGATGAAGGTAAGATGCACCATTGGGATGAACCCTGCCTGCTGATGCCTCCGCCTGCTTATTGGTTCGATGAACACTGGGACGTGGCGAGAACATCTCGTCTGCATGATACCGTGTACGACCTGGTGCCCCTCGACCATCCTCGCCGTTCTGTCGCCCTGCCGTTCATGCACGACAGAAAATGGCTTGGCGCGAACGGCGACTGGATCGCCGCCGCCGATCATCATGAGTGGTGCCTCGTGAACGTCTACACCGAGCGACATATCCCCCTTCCATCCCTACCTGATTCGAAGATCGATCATAGTAGTTTTTCATATCAACCTGCATACTCTTTTAACTGGGGTCCAGCAATTGATTTGTTGAAGATTGTAATCTGCCAAGTGCCCACAAAAGGTGGGAGGTACGCAGATTACAAGCTCATCGCCTTGTTCGACAAAACGATTTTCTACCTTGAAGGGGGTGGCGACTGGAGAATGCTGGAGGCCCTTACACCTGCACCTGATTATCCAAATTACTGTGATGCCATTGAACTCCGTGGCCACGTTTTTGCGGTGGACGAAACTGACGGCTCCACGTACTTCTGGGACACCGCAAATGGTATTTTTTCAGTCCTTATGTTGCATTGCATGATACACTGCCTTAACCAATGAAGTTATTCATGAACTACCTTGTTTATATTTTACCTTTCTTATATGACTTAATGATCACACCCCCTTTTGCTGAATATGAATGAACCGTTGCTTGCAATGAATTAGTAGTACTAATTAGTCACCAACAAACATAGTATGCTCAGTATGTGATTGCATTCCTGAATTAGTAACTCTACGCCACTGCAGAATATGGGTGTAATTAACCAGTATCTCAAAAGATAACGTGGCACTATGAAGGCACCCTTTTTGATAACCTTTTACACCCATTGTTTCATATATAACTAATTGATTTTGCCTCCAAAAGGAGGACGGGAGACCCCCGCCATCTGCATCAGAGAGATGCATAAGGACTTTCATAAGTATATGACTTAACGATCACATCCTTTATCTGAATATGAATGAACCGTTGCTTGCAATGAATTAGTACTAGTCAGTCATCAGCAAACATAGTATACTCCGTATGTGAATGCATTCCTGAATTAGTAACTCTATGCAACTGCAGAATATGGATGTAATTAACAAGTATCTCAAATGTTAACGTAGAAACAGAAAAATAGAAGAAAATCGTTTGTAATTACATGCGTAGCTTATATTTTCTAGAGATCGGGGAAAAAGCCTTGATTGGATGTACCTACATGCAGATCAAACAGTTCTTTGTTTATATCGGTGAACAATCTGCAGAATGGTATAATTAATTTTGTTTTTGATACATTTTTTCTCCCATTTTCTTGAATAGATTTCAGTTTCCCACAATTATCTTTCATTAGTGATTGTGACGTCCCCTCATTCAAAATAACTCAGGTTATCTTTTTCCTAATTCAGTGATATTTAAGTTTGAGTAAGTTTACGATTAATATCTACAACCTCATATATATATAAGATTTAGCACCTGCAGGCCTAACAAAGTTAGCTGCCTCTAGTCCCCTGTATAGTTCTTTCTTTTTGCTTTCTCAGTTTTTCGTAGCCTTGCTACAACCCTGTATGCTCTAATATATAATGATGCACGACTAGGCATGTGTTCGAGAAAAGAAAATCTAAATATCTTTTGTAATATATGAACCTATATTGATGTTTTAGATGTTGGTAGTATAATTTTCGATAAACTTGAACAGACTTAAATCAGTTTAACTTAGCACAACCATATAGCGTACCTTTTTTAGAACGCGAAAATGAGGTAAACAAATACCATGTGTACCCTTTACTATCAATAGTAGAGAAGAGATTATGAACCTTCAACTCTAAAATGCAAATTCTTCTACTGAATGGATAGCTGCATCTGATACCTATTTTGCAAATGTTACCAGACTTGGGGTTAGCTATAAAGAGCATTTCTTTCTTGTCAAGCTTCATGCACTACCAACACAACCAAAAGTCCGAACTGATCGCAAGGGCGGCAATCCACTTATACAATTCAACACCCCCCGTCACGTGTGATGGGAGACAAGTCAACATGTGGAAAGACTCAGAGGTATAGCTCAAGAGGCATATAAGTGGACTCCGAGGGGGCAACAACAATTTTAGGATAAATTGCGAAAGCCAGGACTCGAACTCGAGACCCTGGCTCTGACACCATGTCAAGCTTCATGGACTAGCCAACGCAACCAAAAGTCCGAACTGATGGAAAGGTCTAGGCAATCCACTTATACAGTTAAACATTTCTTACCCTTCGGGTGGTCACAGGGAAGCTCTCTAATAGATCACTTAAGACAAAGGGAATTAACTACAGCACAGGACTTAAACTTAAGATGATATATATTTGTCAAAATTTGAATGTATCTATATGCTTTCACTGTCTAGATACATCTGAATTTGGACAAATCTCAGACACTTTCGGTGGGACAGAGGTAGTATATAACTGTGTATACACTAACTAGTGTCTAGTTTTGGCGAAGTTTAGACTAGTTTCGTGGGATGGATGCAGTATAACTGATATATTGGACACTTGATTTGAACACATGAATGACCAATGTCCTTAGCTTACATAGTCGTATTTATACTGTGAGCATGAACGATGAACAATGCTGCTGTTTGAATATGGTTGCCAGTAACACCCTATTCGTCTCCATTTCTAATATTGCAGAAAACCTGATGCTCCCGTTTGTAATCCCGCCACCGGTGGTGGATGATCAGCAGTACGCGTGGTTCCTCGCTCCATCTGCTGATGGCAAGCGATTGATGATCATCCTTACAGTAAACAAGATTGGGATTGCCAATGCTGAAGTACCTCCTGACATTCCCTATGCTGCTAATGGGCTTCAGCTACGGCAGTATCCTCCTGTTGCCACCTACGTCTTTGAGCTGGATCCCTTATCTACTGCACGTGCAGGGGACTTTCTTTGGAGGCAGGTTAACAGCCTCAGCGACCACTCTCTGTTCCTCGGACTCAATTACCCAATCATTGCCAACCTGAAGAAGCGTGAATCCAAAGCTCCTGATGGCACATTGGTTCCATTCATGAGGAAAAACTGCGTCTACACAGCATACCGGAATATTCGTTATAATCAATACCCTAAAATTTTGCGCTGCAACCTCCAGCCAGATGAAGGTGAGACTGTGGGAGTTATCAGCCTTCCCAAGGATGGTTGGGATAGTGTCCGACAAGCGGCTATGTGGTTTAAGCCTGCTTTAAACATTGCCCGTTCGGTGTTACCTTTAAAAAAACAGTGACACTTTTTTATTATGCTTGAAGTGTTGAGAAGTAGTACACTGTTTTTAGTATGTACTAGTTTGAATCAGTTTATTTGAACACTGCCCTGCTTTTGTATTTCGTGTTGCCTTCATATTATAACCCATGCATGGCTGTTTTAGGATTGACTTTATTTCAGCACTATAATTACAATGTGTGTACGTCCTTTATAATATAGCCACCTCTTGTTGATCATAGTCATGAGAGGACCATTCCTATTTTTTTCGCCGCTAAAGGGTAAAGTACATCCACTGGCACGGGGGTGTGTTCGGTTCCACCCCATCCCCAAACCGAACATGCATCAACTACGAGCAAGGAAGTAGATGTGCGACCTAGGTGACTGTGCGGACCCCACATGTGAACCAAAGAAAAAAACATGTCAATACGGAACTGATGTACATACGACAACTCCTATATGATATGCGTATGTACGATTGAGCATCTGGAGGTGTGCTGCCACCTGCTTCCTCACACGAAGGGTTGGATCTTGTGTTTCGTACACGGATCGGACTGAAATTGTCGTGTGCATAGCAAGGTTCATGTCAATAAGGCTGAGTTTGGCATCTAAGTCTAGGCAACAAATACTTTTGGGTTCCAACGGCCATCTACAAGGTATTTGCTATAGGCCTACTTGCTCCGGCTGTCGAAGCCCAATAACTACAAATGGGCCTTTCTGCTCATGCAATGTTGGCCCTTTTCTAAAGAACCACAGATCCTATGATTGGCAAAAAACAAAAACACGGAGATTCTACATAAAAGTTGTTTGTATTTATTTTGAATTATTGGGTTGCAATTTTTGAAACTGCTCATGGCCAATATGAAAATCCTTGATCGCTCCATACCCACATAGATCACGGTATTTTCAAAAATTCATAAAGTGGATTTGAAATTTAAAACATATCCTAATAATTCCATGATTTATTCTATTAACTTGCAAGATCTTGGAGCGAAAGAGCTTGTATTAGTCTGCGAAAATAATACTGATAAACCTGTCGTTAACAAGAAATGAAGGTTTATCGTTCAGAGAGGATGCCATGTGGGACCCATGAGACAGTAGCGTCCTCAACGTTTCAAAGAAAAAGGCAAGTAGCCCGAAAATAGGGGTAAAAAATAAATCCTACAAAGGAAACATTTATAGTTCATAGAGGCTGACATGTGGGACCGATCTGCCAGCTGCATCCTCATCATTTCGAAGTCGGCAGGGATCAGAAGAAAAAGGCAAATAGCCAGAAATTAGGGGTAAAAAATAAATCCAAAAAGGAAACTTTTATTCTTAATAGAGGATGACATGTGGGACCGACCTGCCAGCAGCGTCCTCATCGTTTCAAAGGCCGCAGGGGATCAAAAGAAAAAGGCAAATAGCCAGAAATTAGGGGTAAAAAATAAATCCAACAAAGGAAAGGTTTATTGTTCATAGAGGCTGACATGTGGGACCCATGAGCCAGCGGCGACCTCAATTTCAAAGGCGGCATATGATCGAAAAGAAAAAGGCAAGTTAGCAAAAATCAGTGGGTAAAAAAAATCTAAGAAATGAAACTTTATTGTACAGTCCCAGTGTGTAAAAAAAAGGCAAATAGCCAGAAATTAGGGGTAAAAAATAAATCCAACAAAGGAAAGGTTTGTTGTTCATAGAGGCTGACATGTGGGACCCATGAGCCAGCGGCGACCTCAATTTCAAAGGCGGCATATGATCGAAAAGAAAAAGGCAAGTTAGCAAAAATCAGGGGGTAAAAAAATCTAAGAAAAGAAACTTTATTGTACATAGAGGATGACATGCGGGTCCCATGAGCCAGCACCTTACTCAACGTTTCAGAGGCGGCATGAGATCAAAAGAAAAAGGAAACTGACCAAATATCAGGAGCAAAAAATAATCCAAGAAAAGTAACTTTTATTGTACATAGAGGATGACATATGGGTCCCACTTATACAAGCTCTTTCGCTCCAAGATCTTGCAAGTTGATTGTACATAGAGGATGACATGCGGGCCCCTTGTGTCAGCAGCTTAATCAATGTTTCCAAGGCGGCAGGGGATCAAAAGAAAAAGGAAATAGCCAAAAATAAGAGGGTGAAAAAAAATCCAAGAAAAGAAACTTTTATAGTATAGAGGATGACATGTGGGTCCCATGAGCCAGCAGCTTCCTCAACGTTTCAGAGGCTGCATGAGATCGAAAGAAAAAGGCAAGTGACCAAAAATAAGAGGGAAAAAAATCCAAGAAAAGAGACTTGATTGTACATAGAGGATGACATGCGGGTCCCATCAGTCAGCAGCTTACTCAACGTTTCCAAGGCGGCAGGGGATCAAAAGAAAATGGAAATAGCTAAAGATCAGAGGGTGAAAAAAATCCAAGAAAAGAAACTTTTATAGTACATAGAGGATGACATGCGGGTCCCATGAGCCAGCAGGTTCCGCAACATTTTCAAAGGCGGCATGAGATCGAAAGAAAAAGGCAAGTGACCAAAAATCAGAGGGTGAAAAATAATCGAAGAAAAGAAACTTTTATTGTACATAGAGGATGACATGCTGTCCCATTTTGCAGCAGAGGTCCCAACGTTTCAAATGCGGCTTGAGATCAAAAGAAAAAGAAAGTAGCCAGAAATTAGGGGATAAAAAAAACTCGAAGAAAAGAAAGTTGATTGTACATAGAGGATGACATGCGGGACCCACGAGTTAGCAGCTTACTCAACGTTTCCAAGCCGGCAGGGGATCAAAAGAAAAAGGAAATAGCCAAAAATCAGAGAGTGAAAAAAAACCCTAGAAAATAAACTTTTGTAGTACATAGAGGATGACATGCGGGTCCCATGAGCCAGCAGGTTCCTCAACGTTTCAAACGTGGCATGGGATCGAAAGAAAAAGGCAAGTGACCAAATATCAGGAGCCAAAAATAATCCAAGAAAAGAAACTTGATTGTACATAGAGGATGACGTGCGGGTCCCATTTTGCAGCAGCGGTCCCAACGTTTCAATTGCGGCTTGAGATCAAAAGAAAAAGAAAGTAGCCAGAAATTAGGGGGTCAAAAAAAACTCCAAGAAAGGAAAGCTTTATCGTTCATACAGGCTGACATGTGGGACCTATGAGCCAGCAGCTTACTCAACGTTTCAAAGGCGGCAGGGGATCAAAAGAAAAAGGAAATAGCCAAAAATCAGAGGGTGAAAAAAATCCAAGAAATCAAACTTTTATTGTACATAGAGGATGACATGCGGGTCCCATGAGCCAGCAGATTCCTCAACGTTTCAAACGTGGCATGAGATCGAAAGAAAAAGGAAAGTGACCAAATATCAGGAGCCAAAAATAATCCAAGAAAGGAAACTTTATTGTACATAGAGGATGACATACGGGTCCCATTTGCAGCAGCGGTCTCAACGTTTCCAAGGTGGCACAGGACCAAAAGAAAAATGAAGTAGCCAGAAATCAGGGGGTGAAAAAAATCCAAGAAAAGAAAGATTTCAATTGGGCTGCATCTGGACATCTGGGCCTTCGAACTATCCTTCTGGGCCTTTTGATTCGTACAATTTCAGCCCACTCCAGAACATGGAAGTTCGGATTTTTCTCAAAAAAAACAGGAATGTCCTATGCTTCGCAAAAACAAAAAACAAGGAGATTCAAGATATAAGTTGTAAAAATAAAGATTTAATTTATCCGTTTGCAATAGCTCAGAGCGAAATACACTGTTTATTGTCTGCAAAATAATCAAGATATCACATGTTTCTTGTACGGGGAGGCTGACATCAGGGACCCATGAGCCAGCAGCGTCGTTAACGTTTCAAAGGCAGTGGGTCGAAAATAAAAAAACAAAAAGTCAGTTGGTAAAAAAATCCAAGAAAAGAAAACATTTATCGTTCTGAGAGGATGACATGCGGGACCGATGAGGCAGCAGCATCCTCAACGTTTCCAAGGCGGCAGGGGATCAAAAGAAAAAAAAAGGAAATAGCCAGAAATTACTTAGGGGTCAAAAATAAATCCACCAAAGGAAACTTTTATTGTTCATAGAGGATGACATGTGGGACCGACCTGCCAACAGCGTCCTCATCGTTTCAAAGGGGGCAGGGGATCAAAAGAAAAAGGCAAATAGCCAGAAATTAGGGGTCAAAAATAACTCCAATAAAGGAAACTTTTATTGTTCGTAGAGGATGACATGCGGGACCCATGAGCCAGCAGCTTACTCAACGTTTCAAAGGTGGCATGAGATCGAAAGAAAAAGGCAAGTGACCAAATATCAGGAGCCAAAAATAATCCAAGATTTATTGTACATAGAGGATGACATGTGGGTCCCATTTTGCAGCAGCGGTCTCAATGTTTGTAATGCGGCTTGAGATCAAAAGAAAAAGAAAGTAGCTAGTAATTAGGGGGTGAAAAAAATCCAAGAAAAGAAAGTTGATGGACATAGAGGATGACATGCGGGTCCCTTGAACCAACAGCTTACTCAACGTTTCAAAGGGGGCAGGGGATCAAAAGAAAAAGGCAAGCCAAAAATCAGAGGGTGAAAAAAATCCAACAAAGGAAACTTTTATAGCACACAGAGGATGACATGCGGGTCCCATGAGCCAGCAGGTACCTCAACGTTTCAAACGTGGCATGCGATCGAAAGAAAAAGGCAAGTGACCAAATATGAGGTGCCAAAAAAAACTCCAAGAAAAGAAAGTTGATTGCTCATAGAGGATGACATGCGGGTCCCATTTAGCTGCAGCGGTCTCACCGTTTGAGAGGCGGCAGGGGATCGAAAGAAAAAGTCAAGTGACCAAATATGAGGTGCCAAAAATAATCCAAAAAAAGAAAGTTTTATAGTACATAGAGGATGACATGCGGGTCCCATTTAGCAGCAGCGGTATCACTGTTTGAGAGGCAGCAGGGGATCGAAAGAAAAAGTCAAGTTACCAAATATGAGGTGCCAAAAAAATCCAAGAAAAGAAAGTTTTATAGTACATAGAGGATGACATGCGGGTCCCATTTAGCAGCAGCGGTATCACTGTTTGAGAGGCAGCAGGGGATCGAAAGAAAAAGTCAAGTGACCAAATATGAGGTGCCAAAAAAATCCAAGAAAAGAAAGTTTTATAGTACATAGAGGATGACATGCGGGTCCCATTTAGCAGCAGCGGTATCACCGTTTGAGAGGCAGCAGGGGATCGAAAGAAAAAGTCAAGTGACCAAATATGAGGTGCCAAAAAAATCCAAGAAAAGAAAGTTTTATAGTACATAGAGGATGACATGCGGGTCCCATTTAGCAGCAGCGGTATCACCGTTTGAGAGGCGGCAGGGGATCGAAAGAAAAAGGCAAGTGACCAAATATGAGGTGCCAAAAATAATCCAGGAAAAGAAAGTTTTATAGTACATAGAGGATGACATGCGGGTCCCATTTAGCAGCAGCGGTATCACCGTTTGAGAGGCGGCAGGGGATCGAAAGAAAAAGGCAAGTGAAAAAATATGAGGAGCCAAAAATAATTCAAGAAAAGAAAGTTTTATAGTACATAGAGGATGACATGCGGGTCCCATTTAGCAGCAGCGGTATCACCGTTTGAGAGGCGGCAGGGGATCGAAAGAAAAAGGTAAGTGACCAAATATGAGGTGCCAAAAATAATTCAAGAAAAGAAAGTTTTATAGTACATAGAGGATGACATGCGAGTCCCATTTAGCAGCAGCGGTATCACCGTTTGAGAGGCGGCAGGGGATCGAAAGAAAAAGGCAAGTGACCAAATTTGAGGTGCCAAAAAAACTCCAAGAAAAGAAAGTTGATTGCACATAGAGGATGACATGCGGGTCCCATTTAGCAGCAGCGGTCTCAACGTTTCCAAGGCGGCAAGGGATCAAAAGAAAAAGGAAGTAGCCAGAAATCAGGGGGTCAAAAAAATCCAAGAATAGAAAGAATTTTGGTTCATAGAGGATGACATGCGGGACCCATGATCCTGCATCGTAAACGGCTCGATCGGAGAACGTTGAACGAGATGGCGCGATCTAGAAAAAAACAATGCCAGAGAGGCTGCCATCTGGGCCCTACATCCCTCGGCGGTGCGGATTTGCGTTGACTCGGCCGGCGAACCCGAGATTTCGAGATGCACCACGTCCCGGGCCACCATACGCGACGTTTTGGCCGCTTTCGTCGGGCTAGGTGGCCTCAAAAACGAGAAAAAAAAGTTTTGACATGCACCACGGAGGGACCAAAAATCGTCGGCCATGGTACACCAGCAACCACGGCGCGACTTCAACTTCGTCGGCCATGGCAACTTTTCTTGTAGTGGAAGGATACATGCTTAATTTTCATATTCATGTTTTAAACTTGTTTAAATCATGGTCAAACCTAGGATTTGACCAAGATTCAAATGGGCATAATTTAAAAAAATGTAAAATCAAGGCACATAGTCTTCTTATGTCATATAGTAAGCATTCAATTAAGTTGATAAACAAGGTCTAGACATATCAAACCAGAAAAATCATGTATCTACCCCTATATATCCCCAAACTCTGTCTTATGAAGTCAAGCATGAAGAGAAGTGGTTTTTGGTTTCAAGCATGGAAATTTCAAAAACCTCCCCAAACTTCATTTTAGAGTGACTAAGAAGGATACAAGCTTGCCTTTTCATTTTCATGTTTTAAACTTGTTTAAATTATCTTGGTCAAATCTAGGATTTGACAAGATTCAAATGGGCAAACATATGATAAGTGATGCAAATATCATTTCTAAGTGCGGGCAAACCAGCCTTTAGCTTAACATATTTCTAAGTACAAGGTTTCAGAAAATTGAGTGGGGGCGGCTGCCCCCCTTGGCTATAGTCTGGATCCGCCCATGCTATAGTTTGAGGCCATTTGGATGACGTCGAAAAAATTCTTTGATTAGAAATGGGGTTGTTCGAACCCCGTAGTTGGATTTTTTATGAACTTGATCTGTAGTACTGGGCAAAACCCTAGTTTAACGTATTTAATTATAGATTCGTAGGTTGATTTTTCTACCTTTTTTTATTATTACTATGCAGCACATATGTGTTTGCCCGTCGAGTGAAACTCGGAGGAAGAGGGATCACTCGGAAGGAGAGAAGAAGGGAGAGAATTATGGTGTCTCCCCTTTTTCGGGTGATGATGTTGACTGTTGTGCAGGGTTTGTCAGTGAGCAGGAGGTGCGAGCGAGCGAGCGAGTCGAGCGAGGCCGAGAATGAGAGAGATTTGTTTTTTTTTGTGAGAGGGACAACCGAAGGATCCTGAATGACCCAGAGACTTCCAATACGCATCCTGATGCGTCTTCTCTTGACAAAGAAAATGGCTGGGAGTTTGCGTACCTACTGCATGTGACTTGTGCTCACTGAAGTGTGGGACCTCACGCATGGGCACCACACGTAAGTGACAGACCTGTTGGTGTAAAAACTCGGTTGATTATTATAGTGCATTAGAACAAAGTTTCCTATGGATTCAAGGGTAGGAAATCCAAGTTAACTCATTTACATGACATTATTTTTTCCATGAAGCAAAGTTAACACATCTATCAATTGGTACATTTTGGAGTGACTAAGAAGGATCCATGCTTATTCGTTTTCACGTGTTAAATTTGTTTAAATCTTGCTCAAACCTAGGATTTCACCAAGATTGAAATGGGCATGAAAATTCAAAAAAAAATGAAATACCAATGCACATAGTCTTCTTCTGTCATATAGTAAGCATTCAAGATGATAAACAAGGTCTAGACATATTCAAACCAGGCAAATCATGTATCTACTCCCTAACGACCCTAAACTCCGTCTTATGAAGTAAGGCATGAAGAGAAGTGGTTTTGGGTTTCAAACATGCAAATTTCAAAAACCTCCCAAAAGCTTCATTTTAGAGTGACTAAGAAGGATCGAGGCTTACCTTTTCATTTTCATGTTTTAAACTTGTTTAAATCTTGGTCAAACCTAGCTAGTATTTGACCAAGATTCAAATGGGCATAAAATTCAAAAAAATCAGAAAAATGAAAAACCAAAGCACATAGCCTTCTTATGTCATATAGTAAGAATTCAAGTTGATAAACAAGGTCTAGACATATTCAAACTAGACAAATCATGTATCTACCCCTAACACTCTAAACTCTGTCTTATGAAGTCAATTAAGCATGAAGAGAAGTGGTTTTGGGTTTCAAACATGGAAATTTCAAAAACCTCCCAAAAGCTTCATTTTAGAGTGACTAAGAAGGATCCATGCTTACCTTTTAATTTTCAGATTTTAAACTTGTTTAAATCTTTGTGAAACCTAGGATTTGACCAAGATTCAAATGGGCATAAAAATTCAGGAAAAAACCAAAAGATTGATAAACCAAAGCACATAGCATTCTTATGTCATATAGTAAGCATTCAAGTTGATAAACAAGGTCTAGACATATTCAAACTAGAAAATCATGTATATATCTGCCCCTAACCTAAACTCTGTCTTATGAAGTCAATCATGAAGAGAAGTGGTTTTGGGTTTCAAACATGAAAATTTCAAGAACATCCCAAAAGCCGCTTCATTTTAGAGTGACTAAGAAGGATCCATGCTTACCTTTTCGTTTTCATATTTTATACTTGTTTAAATCCAGGTCAAACATAGGATTTGACCAAGATTCAAATGGGCATAAAATAAAAAAATAGAAGAATGAAAAACAAAAGCACATAGTCTTCTTATGTCATATAGTAAGCTTTCAAGTTGATAAACAAGGTTTAGACATGTTCAAACCAGACAAATCATGTATCTACCCCCTAACCATAAACTCGGTCGATCTTATGAAGTCTAGCATGAACAGAAGTCGTATTGGTTTCAAACATGAAAATTTCAAGAACCTCCCAAAATCTTCAAATGGGCATAAAATTCAAAAAACCGGAAAAATGAAAAACCAAAGCACATAGCCTTCTTATGTCATATAGTAAGCATTCAAGTTGATAAACAAGCATGTCTAGACATATTCAAACCCGACAAATCATGTATCTACCCCTAACCCTAAACTCTGCATGTCTTATGAAGTCAACCATGAAGAGAAGTGGTTTTGGGTTTCAAACATTGAGATTTCAAGAACCCCCCAAAAGCTTCATTTTAGAATGACTAAGAAGGATCCAGGCTTACCTTTTCATTTTCATGTTATAGACTTGTTTAAATCTTGGTCAAACCTAGGATTTGACCAAGATTCAAATGGGCATAAACATTCAAAAAAATCAAAAAATCAAAAACCAAAGCACATATAGTCTTCTTATGTCATATAGTAAGAATTGAAGTTGATAAACAAGGTCTAGACATATTCAAACCAGACAAATCGTGTATCTACACCTAACCCTAAACTATATCTAATGAAGTCAAGCATGATGAGAAATGGTTTTGGGTTTCAAACATGGAAATTTCAAAAACCTCCCAAAAGCTTCATTTGATCAAGATTCAAATGGGTATAAAATAAAATAAAAAACGCACATAGCCTTTTTCTGTCATATAATGATCATTCAAGTTGATAAACATGGTCTAGACATATTCAAACTAGAAAATCGTGTATCTACCCTGTCCCTGGCTAACCCTAAACTCTGTCTTATGAAGTCAAGCATGAAGAGAAGTGGTTTTGGGTTTCAGACATGGAAATTTTGAAAACCTCCCAAAAACTTCATCTTAGAGTGACAAAGAAGGATCCAAGCTTACCTTTTCATTTTCATGTTTTAAGCTTGTTTAAATATTGGTCAAGCCTAGGATTTGACCAAGATTCAAATGGGCATAAAAATTCTGGAAAAAAATTAAAAACCAAAGCACATAGTCTTCTTACGTCATATATATCTATAGTAAGCATATTCAAGTAGATAAACAAGGTATAGACATATTCAAAACAGACAAATCCTGTATCTACCCCCTAACCCTAAACTCGGTCTTATGATGCCTAGCATGAAGAGAAGTCGTTTTGGGTTTCAAACGTTTAAGCCAAAAGCCCCATTTCATATATTTCAAACTTATTCAAATTTGGTTCAAATTTGAAAGACATACAAGTTATAGCACACATAGTGCATACATGTTCACACATACTGCACTAGATGCTAATTAACCCTATAGTTTGAGGCCATTTGGATGAGGTCGAAAAAATCTTGGATTAGAAATGGGGTTGTTCGAACCCCGTAGTTGGATTTTTTATGAACTTGATCTGTAGTACTGGGCAAAACCCTAGTTTAACGTATTTAATTATAGATTCGTAGGTTGATTTTTCTACCTTTTTATTATTATTACTATGCAGCACATGTGTGTTTGCCCGTCGAGTGAAACTCGGAGGAAGAGGGATCACTCGGAAGGAGAGAAGAAGGGAGAGAATTATGGTGTCTCCCCTTTTTCGGGTGATGATGTTGACTTTTGTGCAGGGTTTGTCAGTGAGCAGGAGGTGCGAGCGAGCGAGCGAGCGAGCGAGTCGAGCGAGGCCGAGAATGAGAGAGATTTGTTTTTTTTTTGTGAGAGGGACAACCGAAGGATCCAGAAGGACCCACAGACTTCCAAAACGCATCCTGATGCGTCTTCTCTTGACAAAGAAGATGGCTTGGAGTTTGCGTACCTACTGCACTTGACTTGTGCTCACTGAAGTGTGGGACCTCACGCATGGGCACCACACGTAAGTGACAGACCTGTTGGTGTAAAAACTCGGTTGATTATTATAGTGCATTAGAACAAAGTTTCCTATGGATTCAACGGTAGGAAATCCAAGTTAACTCATTTACATGACATTAATTTTTCCATGAAGCAAAGTTAACACATCTATCAATTGGTACATTTTGGAGTGACTAAGAAGGATCCATGCTTATTCGTTTTCACGTGTTAAATTTGTTTAAGTCTTGCTCAAACCTAGGATTTCACCAAGATTGAAATGGGCATGAAAATTCAAAAAAAAAATGAAATACCAATGCACATATACCAGAAAATTCATGTGTCTAGCTACCCCTAACCCTAAACTCTGCACGAAGAGAAGTGGTTTTGGGTTTCAAACATGGATATTTCAAAAACCCTCCCAAAAACCTTCATTTTGGAGTTAATAAGAAGGATCAAGGCTTACTTTTTCATTTTCATGTTTTAATCTTTTTTAAATCTTTGTCAAACCTAGGTTTTGACCAATATTCAAAAGGGCATAATTTAAAAAAAATGAAATATCAAGGCACATAGTCTTCTTATGTCATATAGTAAGCATTCAATTAAGTTGATAAACAAGCTCTAGACATATTCAAACCAGAAAAATCATGATGTATCTACCCCCTATATATCCCTAAACCCTAACTTATGAAGTCAAGCATGAAGAGAAGTGGTTTTTGGTTTAAATCATGGAAATTTCAAAAACCCTCCCAAGAGCTTCATTTTGGAGTGACTAATTAAGAAGCATACATGCTTACCTTTTCATATTCATGTTTTAAACTTGTTCAAATCTAGGTCAACAAACCTAGGATTTGACGAAGAATCAAATGGGTATAAAAAAATTAAAAACAAGCTCTAGATAAGCTCAAGTTGAAAAACAAGTTCTAGACATATTCCAACCAGAAAAATCATGTATGTACCCCCTATATATCCCTAAACCCTGACTTATGAAGTCAAGCATGAAGAGAAGTGGTTTTTGGTTTCAATCATGGAAATTTCAAAAACCCTCCCAAGAGCTTCATTTTGGAGTGGCTAAGAAGGATAGATACTTAATTTTTCATATTTATGTTTTAAACTAGTTTAAATCATGGTCAAACCTAGGATTTGACCAAGATTCAAATGGGCATAAAAATTCAAAATAAATGAAAAACCAAGGCACGTAGTCTTCTTATGTCATATAGTAAGCATTCAATTAAGTTGATAAACAAGGTCTAGACATATTCAAACCAGAAACATCATGTATCTAGCTACCCTAGCCCTAAACTCTGTCTTATGAAGTCAAGCATGCATGAAGAGAAGTCGTGGTTTTTGGTTTCAAACATGGAAATTTTAAAAACCCTACCAAGATCTACATTTTGGAGTGACTAAGAAGGATATATGCTTAATTTTTCATATTCATGTTTTATTAAACTTGTTTAAATCATGGTCAAACCTAGGATTTGACCAAGATTCAAATGGGCATAAAAATTCAGAAAAAACAAAAAATGGAAAATCAAGGCACATAGTCTTCTTATGTCACATAGTAAGCATTCAATTAAGTTGATAAACAAGGTCTAGATATATTCAAACCAGAGAAATCATGTATCTACCCCTAACCCTAAACTCTATCTCATGAAGTCAAGCATGAAGATATGTGGTTTTTGGTTTCAAACATGGAAATTTCAAAAACCCTCCCAAGAGCTTCATTTTGGAGTGACTAAGAAGGATATATGCTTAATTTTTCATATTCATGTTTTCAACTTGTTTAAATCATGGTCAAACTTAGGATTTGACCAAGATTCAAATGGGCATAAAATTAAAAAAACAATAAAATGAAAAACCAATGCACATAGTCTTCTTATGTCATATATATAGTAAGCATTCAATTAAGTTGATAACAAGGTCTAGACATATTCAAACGAGAAAAATCATGTATCAAGCTACCCCTAACCCCAAACTCTGTCTTATGAAGTCAAGCATGAAGAGAAGTACGTGGTTTTTTGGTTTCAAACATGGAAATTTCAAAAACCCTCTCAAGAGCTTCATTTTGGAGTGACTACGAAGGATACATGCTTAATTTTCATATTCATGTTTTAAACTTGTTTAAATCATGGTCAAACCTAGGATTTGACCAAGATTCAAATGGGCATAATTTAAAAAAAATGTAAAATCAAGGCACATAGTCTTCTTATGTCATATAGTAAGCATTCAATTAAGTTGATAAACAAGGTCTAGACATATCAAACCAGAAAAATCATGTATCTACCCCTATATATCCCCAAACTCTGTCTTATGAAGTCAAGCATGAAGAGAAGTGGTTTTTGGTTTCAAGCATGGAAATTTCAAAAACCTCCCCAAACTTCATTTTAGAGTGACTAAGAAGGATACAAGCTTGCCTTTTCATTTTCATGTTTTAAACTTGTTTAAATTATCTTGGTCAAATCTAGGATTTGACAAGATTCAAATGGGCAAACATATGATAAGTGATGCAAATATCATTTCTAAGTGCGGGCAAACCAGCCTTTAGCTTAACATATTTCTAAGTACAAGGTTTCAGAAAATTGAGTGGGGGCGGCTGCCCCCCTTGGCTATAGTCTGGATCCGCCCATGCTATAGTTTGAGGCCATTTGGATGACGTCGAAAAAATTCTTTGATTAGAAATGGGGTTGTTCGAACCCCGTAGTTGGATTTTTTATGAACTTGATCTGTAGTACTGGGAAAAACCCTAGTTTAACGTATTTAATTATAGATTCGTAGGTTGATTTTTCTACCTTTTTTTATTATTACTATGCAGCACATATGTGTTTGCCCGTCGAGTGAAACTCGGAGGAAGAGGGATCACTCGGAAGGAGAGAAGAAGGGAGAGAATTATGGTGTCTCCCCTTTTTCGGGTGATGATGTTGACTGTTGTGCAGGGTTTGTCAGTGAGCAGGAGGTGCGAGCGAGCGAGCGAGTCGAGCGAGGCCGAGAACGAGAGAGATTTGTTTTTTTTGTGAGAGGGACAACCGAAGGATCCTGAATGACCCAGAGACTTCCAATACGCATCCTGATGCGTCTTCTCTTGACAAAGAAAATGGCTGGGAGTTTGCGTACCTATTGCACGTGACTTGTGCTCACTGAAGTGTGGGACCTCACGCATGGGCACCACACGTAAGTGACAGACCTGTTGGTGTAAAAACTCGGTTGATTATTATAGTGCATTAGAACAAAGTTTCCTATGGATTCAAGGGTAGGAAATCCAAGTTAACTCATTTACATGACATTATTTTTTCCATGAAGCAAAGTTAACACATCTATCAATTGGTACATTTTGGAGTGACTAAGAAGGATCCATGCTTACCTTTTCGTTTTCACGTGTTAAACTTGTTTAAATCTTGGTCAAACCTAGGATTTGACAGAGATTCAAATGGGCGGAAAAAAAAAAAAAACAGAAAAATGAAAAACCAAAGCACATACGTAGTTTTCTTATGTCATATAGTAAGCATTCAAGTTGATAAACAAGGTCTAGACATATTCAAAACATACAAATCATGTATGTACCCCTAACCCTAAACTATGTCTTATGAAGTCAAGCATAAAGAGAAGTGGTTTTGGGTTTCAAACATGGAAATTTCAAAAACTCCCAAAAACTTCATTTAGAGTGACTAAGAAGGATAAATGCTTCCATTTTCATTTTCATGTTTTAAGCTTGTTTAAATCTTGGTAAAACCTAGGATGGCCAAGATTCAAATGGGCATCAAAAATAAAAAAATCAGAAAAATGAAAAACCAAAGCACATAGTCTTCTTATGTCATATAGTAAGCATTAAAGTTGATAAACAAGGTCTAGACGTATTCAAACCAGACAAATCATGTATCTACCCCTAACCCCAAACTCTGTCTTATGAAGTCTAGCATGAAGAGAAGTACGTGGTTTTTTGGTTTCAAACATGGAAATTTCAAAAACCCTCTCAAGATCGAGCTTCATTTTGGAGTGACTACGAAGGATACATGCTTAATTTTTCATATTCATGTTTTAAACTTGTTTAAATCATGGTCAAACCTAGGATTTGACCAAGATTCAAATGGGCATAAAAATTCAAAAAAAACAATAAAATGAAAAACCAATGCACATAGTCATCTTATGTCATCTAGTAAGCATTCAATTAAGTTGATAAACAAGGTCTAGACATATTCAAACCAGAAAATTCATGTATCAAGCTACCCCTATCCCCAAACTCTGTCTTATGAAGTCAAGCATGAAGAGAAGTACGTGGTTTTTTTGTTTCAAACATGGAAATTTCAAAAACCCTCTCAAGAGCTTCATTTTGGAGTGACTACGAAGGATACATGCTTAATTTTCATATTCATGTTTTAAACTTGTTTAAATCATGGTCAAACCTAGGATTTGACCAAGATTCAAATGGGCATAATTTAAAAAAATGTAAAATCAAGGCACATAGTCTTCTTATGTCATATAGTAAGCATTCAATTAAGTTGATAAACAAGGTCTAGACATATCAAACCAGAAAAATCATGTATCTACCCCTATATATCCCTAAACCCTGACTTATGAAGTCAAGCATGAAGAGAAGAAGTGGTTTTTGGTTTCAAACATGGAAATTTCAAAAACCCTCCCAAGAGCTTCATTTTGGAGTGACTAATTAAGACGCATACATGCTTACTTTTTCATATTCATGTTTTAAACTTGTTCAAATCTTGGTCAACAAACCTAGGATTTGACGAAGATTCAAATGGGTATAAAAAAATTAAAACCAAGGTCTGCTCATGTCATATAGTAAGCATTCAATTAAATTGATAAACAAGGTCTAGACATATTCAAACTAGCAGGAAAATCATGTATCTACCCCCTAACCCTAAACTATGTCTTATGAAGTCAAGCATGCATGAAGAGAAGTGGTTTTTGGTTTTCAAGCATGGAAATTTCAAAAACCCTCCCAAGAGCTACATATTGGAGTGACTAAGAAGGATAGATGCTTAATTTTTCATATTCATGTTTTAAACTTGATTAAATCATGGTCAAACCTAGGATTTGACCAAGATTCAAATGGGCATAAAAATTCAAAAAAATGAAAAACCAATGCACATAGTCATCTTATGTCATCTAGTAAGCATTCAATTAAGTTGATAAACAAGGTCTAGACATATTCAAACAAGAGAAATCATGTATCTACCCCCTAACACTAAACTCTGTCTCATGAAGTCAAGCGCATGCATGAAGATATGTGGTTTTTGGTTTCAAACATGGAAATTTCAAAAACCCTCCCAAGAGCTTCATTTCGAAGTGATTAACCAAGATTCAAATGCAGATTCAATAAATAAAAAAAAGAAAAATGAAAAACCAAATCACATAGTCTTCTTATGTCATATAGTAAGCATTCAAGTTGATAAACAAGGTCTAGACATATTCAAACCAGACAAATCATGTATCTATACCCCTAACCCCTAAACTCTGTCTTATGAAGTCAAGCATGTGAAGAGAAGTGGTTTTGGGTTTCAAACATCGAAATTTCAAAAACCTCCCAAAAGCTTCATTTTAGAGTGACTAAGAAGGATACATGCTTCCCTTTACATTTTCATGTTTTAAACTTGTTTAAATTATCTTGGTCAAACCTAGGATTTGACGAAGATACAAATGGGTGGGCACAAAATTCAAAAAAATCAGAAAAATGAAAAACCAAATCACATAGTCTTCTTATGTCATATCGTAAGCAATCAAGTTGATAAACAAGGTCTAGATATATCCAAACCAGACAAATCATGTATCTACCCCCTGTCGATCTTATGAAGTCTAGCATGAAGGGAAGTCGTTTTGGGTTTCAAACATTGAAATTTAAAGAACATCCCAAAAGCTTCATTTTAGAGTGACTAAGAAGGATACAGACTTCCCTTTTCATTTTCATGTTTTAAACTTGTTTAAATCTTGGTCAAACCAAGGATTTGACCAAGATTCAAATGGCCCTAAAAATTCAGAAAAAATGAAAAGAATGAAAAACCAAAGCACATAGCATTCTTATGTCATATGTATAGTAAGCATTCAAGTTGATATACAAGGTCTAGACATATATATTCAAACCTAGGATTTGACTAAGATTCAAATGGGCATAACAAATTCAAAAAACAAAAACCAAACACATAGTCTTCTGATGTCATATAGCAAGCATTCAAGTTGATAAACAAGGTCTAGACATATTCAAACCAGAAAAATCCGGTATCTACCCCTAACCCTAAACTCTGTCTTATGAAGTCAATCACGAAGAGAAGTCGTTTTGGGTTTCAAACATGGAAATTTCAAAAACCCTCCCAAAAGCTTCATTTTGGAGTGAATAAGAAGGATCCAGGCTTACTTTTCATTTTCATGTTTTATACTTGTTTAAATCTTGGTCAAACCTAGGATTTGACCAGGATTCAAATGGGCATAACAAATTCAAAAAAATAAAAACCAAACACATAGTCTTCTGATGTCATATAGCAAGCATTCAAGTTGATAAACAAGCTAGGTCTAGACATATTCAAACCAGAAAATTCATGTATCTACCCCCTAACCCTAAACTCTATCTTATGAAGTCAAGCACGAAGAGATGTCGTTTTGGGTTTCAAACATGGAAATTTCAAAAACCCTTCCAAAAGCTTCATTTTGGAGTGAATAAGAAGTCAAGCACGAAGAGAAGTCGTTTTCATGTTTTAAACTTGCTTAAATCCTGGTCAAACCTAGGATTTGACCAAGATTCAAATGGGCATAAAATATAAAAAAATAGAAAAATGAAAAACCAAAGCACATAGTCTTCTTATGTCATATAGTAAGCATTAAAGTTGATAAACAAGGTCTAGACATATTCAAACAAGAAAAATCATGTATCTACCCCTAACCCTAAACTCTATCTTATGTAGTCAAACATGAAGAGAAGAAGTGGTTTTGGGTTTCAAACTTGGAAATTTCAAGAACCTCCCAAAAGCTTCATTTTAGAGTGTCTAAGAAGGATCCATGCTTACCTTTTCATTTTTCATGTGTTAAACTTGTTTAAATCTTGGTCAAATCTACAAATGGGCATGAAAATTCAAAAAAGAAATCAAAAAATGGAAATAGATGGGCATAAAAATACATTTTTTGCCAACATTGTGAATAAGTAAAATGGTACACTGATATCATTTTGCATATATAGGAGTAAAAAACTTGAGTATTCAAAGTTGATGGCCGTGAGAAGATTCACATACAGTATGTGCCAAAATATGTCTTCACAAGAAAGTTCGCTACAGATCCTGCATGAACCCTTCCCAAGTGGGTACAAAAACAAGCAAACTCATACAGTTTAATTTTGAATTCATTAGGATAAAGCTCAATTATAAAACCATATGTAGATGTGGATCGAGATAAAACACTGCAACTTGATTTGGACATCTTTCAGGGTCTAGCGTACATGTGAAAATTGAAGTGGTTGTAGATTGGTAGAGACACTTCACAAAAGACCACTCGTTTTGCCCTCCTTGTGCACAGATGAAATGGGGAATCCATTTTTTATTGCCAACACATGACCCAAAAAATCTACTACTACATCCCCGTTTGAAAATATATAGGTGTCTCACTTATGTCTTGATACATGCATTTTAGTCAGAGATACATATGTATCCATACAAATTTGAGATGCATATTTTTAACCTAGGGGCATATATGAATCTTTAGCAGGTGCGTTTTTTTACTAATCCATATGGAATATTTTGATAAAACCCTTTTAGAAGGCTTTGTTAAGGCCTCAAGGACAATGAGTTGGGAGGAGGCCAGGTAGACTGTAGCTAGGCATTGATTCGGAATTTATGATGCTTGCGACTTGCTTGCGTGGCTTGTTGATTTCCCAGGTGACGCAGCTTTTTTTGACTGCCCAGCCATGGATAGGTCATAGGAGTGCAGAGCTGTAGGCGGTGCGGATAAGTACGCGGGGCATTGATGATGTAGGTGTGTTCGGTTGCCCACGCGAGTGCAGAGCTGTAGGGTTATGCGAGTAGGCCTTTAAACTGGGAGGTGGCACAAGAAGATTTTAGTAAGGAATGGTTCCTTTCCAGAGGAATGGAATGGTTCCATCCCCGCGTTCGGTTTGGACAAAAAGGAGGTACAGAATGGTACTGTTTTTTGTTCGGTTGGAGGAATTGGAGAGCAGAACGGAATGTGGTTAAACTAAACTTTTGTCTAAGAATCGTAATTAACAATGGCAAATAGCCTTTTAAATCTTAAAATCGTAATTAACAACGCCTAATGGCCTTTTTAATCTTAAAATCGTAATTAATGTTATTTTTTGTATGGTCGGGGAATTTGGAGAGTAGAACGGAATGAAGTTAAAGTTTAATCTTTTGTCTAAATATCGTAATTAATAGTGGCAAATGGCCTTTTTAATCTCAAAATCATAATTAACAACAACTAATAATTTTTTTGGTTGGATTAGTGAAGTGCTTTGTAATTAATAGCGGCTAAGTAACAGCCGTTCCACCACATTCCACCGATTCGGTGGAATGGGTGCATTCTGCATATGGGGAGAATATTCCCTTTCGAGGAACCACTCGGTTCCGTTCCATTCCACAACCGAACACAAGAATGGGCTCTAGGTGCGGAACGGTTCCATTCCATTCCACTTGGTTCTGGAACCGAACACACCCTAAATGCGTTGCAATGGAAAATGACAGTGTGTGGTGGCCTGATGGTGAAGAAGAAAGGTCGGGCGAAGAGTTGTTGGCTAGAGTCGGTTTTATACGAATCGACGAGGTGCGGGATAGTTTGATTTTAAGGGCTCCTTTCATTCACAGGATAGGGAAATCATAGGAGTAGGAATGTAGGATTGGGATTTGGGATGACATGTGTAGTTAAATCCTATAATAAGATGAGTTGCGTTTGATTGCGCCAAATGAATTTTTCCATGAGGTAGGACCAAATATTTAATCCTATACTAGGATTTGCACTACTTGATGATTCCTATAGGATTATTTCCTATTGGATATGTTCATATGAATCAAACTACTAGTGTAGGAAATATTCCTATAAGATCTAAATCCTATTATCTTATACCAACCTAATATGAATCAAAGAAGCCCTAAAGGATTTTCGAAGGAATCATGTACGAAGTATGATTTTTCTAAGTCACCCAACATATATACTAGGAATAGAACTAAGTAGTACCATATACTTAGGCCCACATGCACAAATATTAAGTGTGGATTGAGGAAGTCGACAACTTGGGAAAAAACTTTCGCAACTGCACACCTATGTTACCACCCATGCGACGCTAATTGTCGTAGAGCTGACCTAGAACGAACTCTTGTCTCGGTTAACATGAGAGAGATAAGGGATAAATACAATTGTGATACACTTTCCTAATATTTTGTTGAATGAGATAATCTTGTGTTTCCCTAATAGGGTTAATTAAGTACACATTTGGCAGCTCGTGTGTTGCATACGTTGGTGAACTTTAGACCCCAACTATATATTATTATTTGAACTCACCTCTAACACTTAATTATGTATAATAAGGTCCCTAACTGACCTCAAACACAATTAGGTATAACAGCGGTCCATAACTAACCTCAAACACTTAATTAGGTCTAACATTGCCCCCTTAGACTACCCACAATGGGAGTATCATAGGTAGTACACTATCATGCATCTCATGCTTGCAAAAAAGCTGATGTGGCACTGCAATTAAAGATGAGAGAGAGGATTATAATATCATAGGTAGATACCGTATCATAGCACGTAGTACTAGAAAATTTAATGTTAAATAATCTTGTACATAGATCTGCATTGAGATTCTACAAATCAATTAATATAAGAAGATTATGATACTAGTACATGATACCATGCATCGTTGACATAGTAACATGTAGTATTAATTGTATCATACACACCATACTTTTATATATGATACTATGCATTGTGACTAGTATTACTGACCTCATATATACGCTTACTTAGGTCAAACAATGGTCTTTTAAGTAGTATCGGTTTAATGAAGGTTGACCTATTTTTAACTTCATTTGTGCACTAGTAGATATGATTTGGCCCATTTTTATCCATAGGCTCATCTGATGTGATGTCTGCTATATATATTGTCTTCGATGAGTATCACGCGCATTACATACTCATACCATAGAACGAAGATGAAACCCCTTACCCTCAGCGACGTACGCAACATGGTGTTTGGGTTGAATGGCCCACCCTATTTTAAAATGTTTTAGTTAATTATTTATGTAAAAAATTATCACATATAAAGTGGAAAAAAGAAAATTAGTAAGGTGTGCCCACCTGGCCTACGGTTGTTTTGTGCGTCCTCCACTGCGTACTCCTCTTGATCTGTGACGATGAACATAGTTCTTTAGAACACATGCAACACTTACAGTTGATAGGCCGTTGCAAAGCTAATCAATGATAAAACCTGCTTTTATAATCCATTGTACTTTGATTTAATTAGTCCCTCTAATGGACCCCAACTATGTGTGCTTGAGATTTAGCAAAATGCTTTGCCGCCGTGCCACAGAACAAATAATAAACAGACCAATCAAGTTTTTATCATTGCTAGACCTAACTAAGTGTTCAAGTGCTCAATTTTGACCACATTAGAGTTGAGGGGCCAAACATAATTCTTAAATACGTGAGGGACCGAACATATACTTCTAAACACCCGAGGGACAAGACAAATTTGAGTACTATTGTTATTATTAGACTAGTCACAATGGGGAGTATCATATAATAGTATCATGCATATGATACTAATGTACGATATTATTTTCACAGTCCATAGTATCATCATGTAGTAGTATAATATGTTACATGTATTTAGTGATTTGTAGAATCTCAATACAAAAGTGTGTACAAGATTTGTTTGGCAGTAATTTTTCTAGTTCTACATGCTATGATACGATATCTACCTATGATACCACTATCGTCTCTTTCATCATTAACTGATATGACGCATCAACATTTTGCATGCATGTAGTGCATGATACTACTTATGATATTGCCATTGTGAGTAGTCTCCCTTTGTCCTAGAGTACAATGCCAATTTGTTTTCAGAGGCAAACTTAGACTAATACTTGGGCCCGCCAATTATGAGTTGCATGTCATTCAAAACTATATCATCGGATGCTTGTTTCGATGAACTTTCCAATGGTATATTTTGCGGATGTCATAAAATTAGGCTGGTCATACTATTTCTATAGTGGGTAGTATCATGGAGTAGTATCATAGTAATGCTACATTTATTATTTTTTAGAATCTCAATGCAAATTTGTGTACAAGATTTGTTTAGCATTAAGTTTTCTCGTTGTTTGCGCTATGATACAGTATCTACCTATGTTACACTAATCTCCTCTCTCCTACTTAATTAGCTGCCACATCAACATTTTTGTGGGACCAATGTGTATGATACTAGCTATGATACTAGCACTATCATGTGGGTACCTAAATCTCGAGTCAAAGTTTGACACGAAACCGATGTGGACTTTATTCATGGTGGAAGGGAGTAACAATCATAAGCACATTATTATTATTGATTGAACAACATTTTATTTGATGTGCCATAAGAAGTTTAGAAACTCCTAGCCCCCGGAGGTGGCGTTTTGGCACACGCGTGCATATGCACCAATTATAGAAAATGATTAAAAAAAATTATATAAATGTTAATTTTTTTGGTATACATTGTGACATCATATGTTCGTTCACAAGTTTTCGTGGAAAAACGACATTTTGTGTGGCGTGTAAAAAAAGGCAAAAAATATACTGTACGTAGTCGTGTTACAACATCAAAATTTGTCTTTTTTACAGGAGCCACATAATTTTTTTGTGAGAAAACTTGTGTACCAACATAAAATGTCTAGATATACATGTAAAATTTTAGTTTAGAATTTTTTGACACTTTGAAATATGGATTCACATAATGGGAGCATATGCTCCTATGAGGCAAAGTGCATTTCCGCTAGCCCCCGCCATTTCTTATATCTCTATATTGTCTATATATCTATACCTCTACCTCTACCCCCTTGGATTCCTGAACAGACGTACAGTACTAGTAGGGCCTACTATTTATTATTATTACATACTCTCAAAAAAAAACCTACTGCAGCCAAAATTTAATATCATCGAGCGGTAAAATTCCCCGCCAACGCCCAAATATCTCGCGCCGCAAAGTTTCAGATCTGCGAATATTTTTTTCCTCAAAAGAAGGACTGCGAAATTCCCTTCTACTCCTCTATCGCCCAGCTTCGCCCTAGTTTCGCCCGCAAGCCCTCAGAGAAACCGCCCCTCTTGCCTACCTCCAGACCTTCCCGGCCGCCGCACCGGAAAATCACCGCCGCACTTCGCCGTTCAAGCTGCCACGGCTTCAAACCCCGAGGCTGCCCTATCCGCTTGATCCGCACCTACTCCGGCGTCCACCGCACCGTATCTCGTTCGCCGACTCTATCGACCACCGCACCTGACCAGCTTCGCCGACACCGACGCCCCCGTGCACTGCACATCATCTGCTTCACCGACCTTCTAGTTCGGCCGGCGCGCTGAACACTTCATCGACCGCCCAGCATGTCCTTCTCCGACCCCCCAAGATCTGCTTCCCCGGCACCCACCGCAACAGCAGTCCCCTCGCCGACCTCCACGTCACCCGTAAGAACGCGGAACACGTCTAAACGCCGCCCAGAAATAGGTAACCAGACATCCCTGCGCGTTTTGTTCTGTTAGGAGTATTGCAGCTGACTGTATTTCTGAATTCGTGCTATATTTCTAACTTACAAGTGCTTTCGTTGATAACCACCTCATCCTTTAGGTTTAAACACGACGCATAAGTATGTTTTTCCGTGACCAAACCCACCCATTCGCTGAAACTCTACATGGTATCAGAGCCTAGGTTTCCTTCCTGCTAGCCGCCACAAACAGTACCAAACAAGTTCTTCCTTTGATCACAAAACCCACCGTTGAGATGTAGAAATCCAGGCGGCGGGAGGCCGCATCAGGTGCTCTGCGTGGGTTGCGGCTATCACACACAGCGATGTGAGCTGTGTGAGATCGGCGGCTGCTCGCGCGGGGAGAAAGAAGAGGGTGAAGATCGTTTTGGTTTAGAAAGGAGAGAAGAGGAAGTGAATCCGTGGCAGAGAGATCTGGATCCGTGTGAGGGGCAGAAGTTGGAGGCGTGCGGAGTGGGGCGAGCCTTTGAGCGCAGGGCGGAGCCGGAGGTTGGTGCTGGACGTTGACCAGCGCGAGCCGGTCGATGTGGCCAGGTGCGGTCCGCCAGGTTGGCCAGGGCGCGCAGACGAGGCGCCATCCGAGTGGAAGTGAGGAGAAAATGGAGATGTGAGGCTGTGAGGATATGTGGTGATGGAGTTGATGAGGCTGCGGTTGAGTCGTGATGGAGTTGATGAGGCTGCGGTTTAGTGGTGATGGTGATGGTTGTGGATATGTCCAGGGGAAAGGCATGCGTGCCTGAGGTGAGACTGGTTGAGGCCTGACCGGGGGATAGGCATGGGTGCTTGAGGAGTGGATGGTTGAGGCAGGAGTTGGCTGGGGGTTTGTGGGAGAGACGGAAGAGGTCAGTGGCCGGGCAGAGTGGAGAAGAGAGGCTGAGGACATTGAGGCGAGTGTGGATGGTTCTGCGGAACTTGTGTGGTGAGGCAGCCGGGGTTGTTGAGGACGTGTATGGTTAGGAGTTGTGCGTATCCCAGATGGTTGAAGCTGGATATCTTCGCTGCTGATGAAGAGATGAATCGAGATGACAAGATGATGGAAAGTGCAATGCTGTCATGTATCCTAGGAGTTATGCTGAATGTTCATTACTGGTAGTTGTCATATGTGTCATGTTGTTGTTGCAAGATGGCCATGGTTGTTTACCCATGATCATCTTGAGGGGGTGTGTTGGACCATGAGTGAGTTTAGTAGTAGCGCTGTAGTAATATTGTATCCAGTGTGAGGCCCATAGAGGCCCATGTCCAGTAGTATTGTAACCCTAACTCAGATGATATAAATACACAGTGTGGTGGTCTGAGTAACCTAACCCACCCATTCGCTGAAACTCTACAAAATATGAGCCACCAATCATGAGCCGTTGAATGCTCTACATGTCCACGATTGACAACAACAACAACAAAGCCTTTATTCCCAAACAAGTTGGGGTAGGCTATACAAGTCCACAATTGACACGATTACAATTTCTCACTATTTGGCCGTAGGCTACTGCTCTAGTTACATCATGTTTGATATCTTTCTGCGATCCTGTATTACATGTTTATGCACGTCATAATGCTTCTACTACTATTTGGTGTCAATTTAATTATAGCAAAGCCGTGACTCGTAACTGTTTGTTGTTATTACACGTGCAGCAGGCACATCTTACACTCATAAACGTAGAGTAAAGCTCGCCTATAATCATGTAAGTACCTGCTGTTTTTTGTATATTGCTTAATGCAAACTTCTATATCTTGGACCTGTTTCTGTTTACAATTGGCCTCTCCTTCATGCAGAGGAGAAACAGTGAGGCACCAGGTTCTTCTGTCCAAGTACCCGATGAGGTCCGTGTGACTCAAAAAAAAGCTCACGTAAGTTCCCTGTTTTTTTTGGAATGTTAATTTACCTCCTGTGCATAGTTCAATTGCATCATTTTCTGTATGTTGCACTACCTAAGTTGCCTAATGGAATCTAATAAAATATAAACAATGACCATATGGAACATTGCACACTGCCTTTGACCCATCTGGCATCCGGCATGCCTGGGTATAAGTTACATGATTTGGCTATGTTAATACAAGTCCTGAAATTCTATTATGTTAATTTTTTGCCTGTTGCTTCATTGAGTTTGCCTGTTGTTCCATGGCTAGTGCATGAAGTTTGATAGAAATGATCCTAGCTGAAATGATGCACTTCGTGTTTTTTTATTGCTTTATTCCTAACCTAGCTTCCTATTCTACTTGAAACATGATTGCTTTATTCCTAACCTAGCTTCCTATTCTACTTGAAACATGGTGAAAAAATAGTTATATTACTTGTTTAAATGTCTAGCTTTGTTTTTCTGAGTCCCATTGACATGATGTGGTATATCCATATTCAAATGATCTGGCTGTTTATATAATACGCTCCATGTTCAATTGCTTCATTCAGTTTCTAGTAATCTATTATACATGATGCACATGGTGCTACTTGTTATATGCCCTTTTTTGTTTGAGTTTGATCATGAATTCAAGATTAAGCATTGCCTAAACGTTGACCAACGTAGGAAGATTCCCTCCCTTGTCTATACGTTGTGAGATAGATGATGAGACCTCTCTAGCAGCGAATTTATACGCGCTAGATAACACCCCGTTTAATTCGGTCCTGTTGGGACTCGAACCCGGGTGGGCTGGCTGCGCACTCGCAAGCCTTGCCACTGAGCTAGCACTCAGTTCTCAGATTAAGCAATGCCTCGTTATGCTTAATTTAAATGTTATGGCACTTCATACAAGCCATACAATTAATTGTTGCATTGACCTTCTGCGATGTCGAAGGCACTATCTGAGTCATGCTTAAATCAATCATACATTATTTTCCTAATAGTATCAAATCCAACATGCACATCTTTTGACTGTATTTGGCTATTTGCTAGATTTCTTCTGTGCAGTGACCTGGCTTCGTTATTGGGCACATGATGTCTAGTTGCTTGGTTCATTGTATACATCATCGCCATGATCTAGTTTGGTTTGTTCTAAGAGGCATGTGGCTTAACTGGTTTCTTTGTTGTATCTGCCCATGGTTCTTTCAAAATTATGTCAACAATGCTGTTTGTTTGCCTTGTATTGTATTGCATTTTAACTTGTTTTGTCTTAGTTTCAGCCTGCAAACAAAGCTGTAATGTCAGTAGGGACAACCCATTTATCAAGTGTTGCGGTCATTTCACAGAGCAACAGTGACAGTGGCACGTGCTCTCATTGGTCCACTGAGTCCAGTACACCAACCATTCCAGAAGAAATAGATGTACGAGGCTCTATTTTTGATTGCTTGTTGTGTTATATCAGCTCAATGATGTTCTTGAAATTGGAGGTCTTTTATTGCATCATATGATGTTGTAACTTGTTTTATCTAAATTTCAGGCTTCAAATAAAGCTACAATGCCAGAAGCAAGGGCCAATGCCTCAAGTATTGATGTTTCACAAAGCAGCAGTGAGAGTGCATATTGCTCGCATAGGCCCATGGTATCTATTGGTCAACTTAATCCGGCACAAAGAGATTTGGGGGATGCACTCCAAGAGGCAGTTGATATATTTGGGCGGGAAAACAAAGATGCTGATGAATTAATTGCCAAGACACGCCAAGAGATACATGAATTGAAAAATAGGCAAACTTTGACAGAAAATGTTCTAAAGAATCTCCTATGCACTTGTCATGGTAAGCCAGTTGTGATGTGTCTGGGAATTGAAGGTGTCTAAATAAACTTTGATTCTGTTGTTCAGTCAAGTGGACTGCTGATGCCAATGCTGTAACTAATTACTGCTCAAAATTTCGTTCAAAATTTCGTGGTCTGTAATAATTGCAAATTTTGTTGTTGTACTAAAATTAGATATGTTCCATGTGGCTGCTGTATTTTGTGTGAAATAATATCCTGATGTGTACTTCAATTAAACCATAAATCGACTGCATGCTGAAAATTTGAATCTGAGCGCACGTGTGAACTGTTTTCTGCTCGTAATGCAATAACGGCTGTTTCTTGGAAGGACTACGTACATGGGGAACGGGATCCTCTAACTTGAAGGTGAAAAGTTAGAGAAGCTACAGTACTCTAACTTTCCTTCCCCCAAACCATATGTCTAAAATCCAAATAATTTAAATTAATTTGCACAATACAAACTTGTGTCTTGCATTTGAAGTAATTACATGCAGAGAAAATTATGGTGTAATAAAATTTAGTTTAGTTTTTAAACATCTACAGTAATCACCTTTATTAGTTAAAGACAGTGCATAACCTTGTACTTATGCTACAGAAGCCTGACTTTGCTTCTTTATTTTTCCTGACTTAGCTCCTTCACGTTAGAGGATACGGTTCCCGTACATGGTAGCCCATTAATAATTATGCCTGCTAGCAAGATAGATGGTCCTTATTATAGTCAGGCATGTCAACTTGTATGATTAAAAGTAGTTCGTACACATTAAATCTACCATCTGCATTTTTCTCTGTAATAACTTTTCTTTTTACACAACTCAAAACTTGTCTGGCTAATATGAAATTTGAGATGGCAAAACCCGGGAAAGATAAAGATATCACCAAAAACTCTTTCCTGCGAAATGCTGGGTTTTGAAGCCCAAGTCCAAGTCTTTCTCTGCTCAAGTTTTGGAGGAACAACTCCAAGTAGAACGAGTTGCAACAGCTATGCTAAGAACAAAAGTTGACATGTTGAGATCGAGATTAGAAGCATGTGATGCCCTACTGCACGAGGCCAATCAAGTTCGTTATAATCTCCCAAAGACTAAGAAAATGCCATAGATAATTGGAGATGAACACTAACATAGTGAGTACATTGGTCTTGTGAAATGTTTCCTTAGATTAAGGCACCGTTCAGACTTTTGTTGGTGGATGCATTTATCTGCGGTTGGGATCAACTTGGTAGTTGTTCCTGTGGATGTTATATAAATTAATTGCCTAGCCTTTTTTGAATCAGTTCGAACTTAAATGGTATCATAGCCAAGGTCTCAAGTTTGAATTGTCGAACGTGTGGTTTAATTTAATCTCTGTCGGGCGGCAAAATCTCCCACCAATCCTGAAATATTTCAAACGCATTTTTGAATGGGATTAAGAAGATAGATCATGATCATGGTAGTGACCTATATTCAACGTGATGATGATTTGATTTTGCACTCGGCCATGAACAGAGGTACTAGTACGGTGTCACAATTTTTTATCATTATACTTGGACAGTAGCCAAATTCAAAATCTCATAGCGGCAAAACTTCCCGCCCACAAAATACAAATATTTCACACGCTTCCAAATTCCCATTCTACCCCTGTGGAGATGACAGCAAAGTCGGTTGGTGAGGGGTTTGCCCGTCATTTTTTCGATCACCACCTCCCTAGCCCGGAAACCCTCCCAAAAAAATACATTTCCTTCAGTCTCTCCTCTGAGATCACCCACCGGAACTTCTCAAGTCCCTCTCTCTACCACCTCCACGACCACCGCACCGGAACATCCCCGCCGGACTTCCCTGGCCTACCCGAGCCCTCGCGATCCTCGTCATCCGTCTGCCTGCCGGAGCCGCTTCATCGACGCCGTCATCAACCGGACCGGATCATCCCCGCCGAACCTCGAAACTATGTGCTCATCCAGCAGTCTACCGCAGTCGCTTCAGCTGCGGTATCGTCCACCCCGCCGGAGCCGCTTCGCCGGATCCGTCGTCCACCGCATCGGATCTTGCTCACCGACACCGCTGTGCATGAACCGGATCTGCTTCACCGGCGCCTTGCATGATCTAAACTCTTCTACTGTCGCTTTTCTATTGCTTGCCTGCAAGTTCTTGTTTAATCTTGGGGGAACCTGTTTGTGCTAACGACGCGTTTGCAGATGAGATGAGTAATCATGAAGTGTAATGGCCGTCTCTCCAACCCCAAGTAGCACATGTAGCGTACTTCATCACCGGATCTATCAACCCCAGGAAGATCTGCTGTGACTCCCACAGAGTGCTTCTCCTAATGTAAGTCCCTTGTTTTAGCGCCATGTTCTGGGTTCAGATTCTTGTTTGTCTGAAGCTCTTTTAGTTCATTCCTAGCTATGACCGTAACACGTTGCTATTTTCTACTTCATTGCTAACTTTAAGCGATTGAACATTTTGGTTTGCATTCCCTGCTCTGTAGATGTAGCCATCATAACTTCTATCTTGCTCAGTCGTTGTTACAAAAATTATAGGTATTATAGTAACATCCTGCTATTATTTAGTTCATGGCCAATTTTAAGTAATTGCACATGTTGGTTCGCATTCCCTGCTCTATAGCTTTTGGCATCGTAACTTCTATATTTGGTTTACATTCCCTGCTCTGTAGATCTAGCCATCATAACTTTATCTTGCTCAGTCGTTGTTACAAAAATTATGGCCTGCTACTATGTTGTTTGTGCCAATTTTTTACTCCATGAACATGTTGGCTTGCATTCCCTGTACTACAGGTGATGCCATTGTTTTGTATCTAGTTCATTGTAAGCTAACAAAGTAAGGACTTAGTTTGGCATGCTATCACTCTGCTATCTAGCCTGTAGTACAAATAAACTTGTCATACTACTAGATAATAATTTTGCGTGCCATCTTGTTCTTCAAAAGCTGCATTATTGACTTGTTTCTCTGACTTGGCATGACGCTCACATATGGAAAGCTGAACATATTGGTTTGCATTCCCTCTTATACAAGTTCACAGGTGATCCCACTATATTCTGTATCTGGTCCATCCTAAGCTCCAGCATTAACTATCCTCTATGTGTTGCTCATTACAAGTTTATATCCCGAAACATCTTGATTTGCATCCCCTTCACTATAAGTTCAGGAGTATTATTTAGTTCACGGCCAAAATGAAGTAATTGCACTTGGCACATGTTGGTTCACATTCCCTCCTCTTTAGCTTTTGCCATCGTAACTTCTATTTTTGGTTTACATTCCCTGCTCTGTAGATGTAGCCATCATAACTTCATCTTGCTCAGTCGTTGTTACAAAATTTATAGCCTGCTACTATGTTGTTCATGCCAATTTTGTACTCCCTGAACATGTTGGTTTGCATGGGACTCGACAGTAGTAAGTCTGCTGTTTCATTCTAACATGCTCTGTTATATTGGCTGTTGGTATGCGGCATGCACTCTTTGTTTGCTTATTGTGCGCATTACAATGATCTTGTTATAACGACGAAATGATGAGTTCCAAATTCTTTGGCAAACAATATTGTAGTGTCTTTGCCTTTCCATTGTTGATGTCTTAACTTGTAATGTCTTTGTTTCAGATATAGGTGCTGCATGGACAACTTAAAAGATTGCCGGATCGCTTCATTGTATTGCTAGGTTTAATTACCATTCAATTTCTCTGGGTTCTGTAATATTTTTTCAATGCCTTGCAGCTGATGTAATATTTAGTTAGTTTTTATAGTTCTTTCGCGCATTTTTTCTTTGGTGCTTGTGGTAAGTGAGGCTATCCGACAGAAATCAATGCTGCGTAAATATTCTCAGTATCTAAATCACGAATTCCCATCCCTTAAACGGCCCAATTAAGCGAAATCACATATGTGCCTGCCCGCAAAATCCTAAAGCGCCTATTATGCCGGCATATAAACAGCAACTAAACGGGCTGGCCCACTTACTTATTGGGCCAGCCCATTTGATTTACGGTGGACCCCACACTCTAATTGGGCCAGCCCACTTGCTTTTGTGGTGGACCCCACATACTAAATGGGCCGGCCCTTTAAGAGGATAGTGGGACCCACCTGTGTTTTTGGCCCGGCCCACTATCTTGTTGGGCCGGCCCTTTAAGAGGAAAGTGGGACCCACCTGTGTTTTTGGCCCGGCCCACTATCTTGTTGGGCCGACCCAATTGCTATATGGTGGACCCCACATACTAATTGGGCCGGCCCTTTAACAGAAAGTGGGCCCACCGTGCTTTTGGCCCGGCCCACTATCTTGTTGGGCCCGCCCACTTGCTATATGGTGGTCCCACACGGTAAATGGGCCGGCCCTTTAACAGAAGGTGGGACCCACCTGTGTTTTTGGCCCGGCCCACTATCTTGTTGGGCCGGCCCACTTGCTATATGGTGGACCCTACATACCAAATGGCCCGGCCCATTAACAGAATGTGGGACCCACTTGTTTTTGGCCCGCCCACTATTTTGGTGGGCCAGCCCACTTGCTATATGGTGGACCCACATACTAAATGGGCCGGCCCTTTAACAGGAAAGTGGGACCCACCAGTGTTTTTGGCCCGGCCCACTATCTTGTTGGGCCGGCCCACTTGCTATATGGTGGACCCCACATACTAAATGGGCCGACCCTTTAACTGGAAAGTGGGACCCACCTGTGTTTTTGGCCCGGCCCACTAGCTTGTTGGGCCGGCCCACTTGCTATATGGTGGACCCCACACACTAAATGGGCCGGCCCTTTAACGTGTGGGACCCACTGTGTTTTGGCCCGGCCCACTTGCTTCTTGGGCCGGCCCAGTTGCTGTAAGGTGGACCCCACATGTTAAATGGGCCGGCCCATTTATGTTTTGACCAGTCAACCTTAGAGGTTAGTCCCGGCCCACGTAACTAATGGACCAGCCCAGCTATATAGTTGACCGGTCAAACTATGTCATCTGGCCCGGCCCGCTTAAGACGTGGCAGGCCTCGTGTGGGCCTACCATCTACCACGGGGTTTCAGCCGGTTAACGCCGTTAACTGCCAGTTAACGGCGTCGCCACGTGTCAGTTTGCATGACGTCAGCAGTCAATGGGCTCCCGAAAACACTTGCGCAACGGTCCGATTTTCCGTGGCGGAAGGGCGCCCAAGGCAACGGACCGAAAAAAACGTCGTAGGACTTTGCCTGACGCAGTTTCGACAACAGAACCCATATCGTCGGGTTAGGCCGATAGGCGACGAAAAATACCCCTTAGTGGACGATTTTGGGACGTTGTCTATCATCCCCACCCACTTGGTTTGCCCCAAAAGTGCATGTTTTGGCCTAAAACCCTATATTTGGGGTGTCTGGGTGCAACTCACCATGGTCTACCCCATATTATTCATGTAGATGACAAGGGTAGGAGTGTGGGGCATGCAATGGTGCACCCATGTGCCAAGTGTGGCCTCACCCTGGCATCCCCACCCACCTGGTTTGCCCCAAAAGTGCATGTTTTGGCCTAAAACCCTATATTTGGGGTGTCTGGGTGCAACTCACCATGGTCTACCCCATATTATTCATGTAGATTACAAGGGTAGGAGTGTGGGGCATGCAATGGTGCACCCATGTGCCAAGTGTGGCCTCACCCTGGCATCCCCACCCACTTGGTTTGCCCCAAAAGTGCATGTTTTGGCCTAAAACCCTATATTTGGGGTGTCTGGGTGCAACTCACCATGGTCTACCCCATATTATTCATGTAGATTCCAAGGGTAGCAGTGTGGGGCATGCAATGGTGCACCCATGTGCCAAGTGTGGCCTCACACTGGCATCCCCACCCACTTGGTTTGCCCCAAAAGTGCATGTTTTGGCCTAAAACCCTATATTTGGGGTGTCTGGGTGCAACTCACCATGGTCTACCCCATATTATTCATGTAGATTACAAGGGTAGGAGTGTGGGGCATGCAATGGTGCACCCATGTGCCAAGTGTGGCCTCACCCTGGCATCCCCACCCACCTGATTTGCCCCAAAAGTGCATGTTTTGGCCTAAAACCCTATATTTGGGGTGTCTAGGTGCAACTCACCATGGTCTACCCCATATTATTCATGTAGATTCCAAGGGTAGGAGTGTGGGGCATGCAATGGTGCACCCATGTGCCAAGTGTGGCCTCACACTGGCATCCCCACCCACTTGGTTTGCCCCAAAAGTGCATGTTTTGGCCTAAAACCCTATATTTGGGGTGTCTGGGTGCAACTCACCATGGTCTACCCCATATTATTCATGTAGATGACAAGGGTAGGAGTGTGGGGCATGCAATGGTGCACCCATGTGCCAAGTGTGGCCTCACCCTGGCATCCCCACCCACCTGGTTTGCCCCAAAAGTGCATGTTTTGGCCTAAAACCCTATATTTGGGGTGTCTGGGTGCAACTCACCATGGTCTACCCCATATTATTCATGTAGATTACAAGGGTAGGAGTGTGGGGCATGCAATGGTGCACCCATGTGCCAAGTGTGGCCTCACCCTGGCATCCCCACCCACTTGGTTTGCCCCAAAAGTGCATGTTTTGGCCTAAAACCCTATATTTGGGGTGTCTAGGTGCAACTCACCATGGTCTACCCCATATTATTCATGTAATTCCAAGGGTAGGAGTGTGGGGCATGCAATGGTGCACCCATGTGCCAAGTGTGGCCTCACACTGGCATCCCCACCCACTTGGTTTGCCCCAAAAGTGCATGTTTTGGCCTAAAACCCTATATTTGGGGTGTCTGGGTGCAACTCACCATGGTCTACCCCATATTATTCATGTAGATGACAAGGTTAGGAGTGTGGGGCATGCAATGGTGCACCCATGTGCCAAGTGTGGCCTCACACTGGCATCCCCACCCACTTGGTTTGCCCCAAAAGTGCATGTTTTGGCCTAAAACCCTATATTTGGGGTGTCTGGGTGCAACTCACCATGGTCTACCCCATATTATTCATGTAGATGACAAGGTTAGGAGTGTGGGGCATGCAATGGTGCACCCATGTGCCAAGTGTGGCCTCACACTGGCATCCCCACCCACTTGGTTTGCCCCAAAAGTGCATGTTTTGGCCTAAAACCCTATATTTGGGGTGTCTGGGTGCAACTCACCATGGTCTACCCCATATTATTCATGTAGATTCCAAGGGTAGGAGTGTGGGGCATGCAATGGTGCACCCATGTGCCAAGTGTGGCCTCACCCTGGCATCCCCACCCACTTGGTTTGCCCCAAAAGTGCATGTTTTGGCCTAAAACCCTATATTTGGGGTGTCTGGGTGCAACTCACCATGGTCTACCCCATATTATTCATGTAGATGACAAGGGTAGGAGTGTGGGGCATGCAATGGTGCACCCATGTGCCAAGTGTGGCCTCACCCTGGCATCCCCACCCACTTGGTTTGCCCCAAAAGTGCATGTTTTGGCCTAAAACCCTGTATTTGGGGTGTCTGGGTGCAACTCACCATGGTCTACCCCATATTATTCATGTAGATGACAAGGGTAGGAGTGTGGGGCATGCAATGGTGCACCCATGTGCCAAGTGTGGCCTCACACTGGCATCCCCACCCACTTGGTTTGCCCCAAAAGTGCATGTTTTGGCCTAAAACCCTATATTTGGGGTGTCTGGGTGCAACTCACCATGGTCTACCCCATATTATTCATGTAGATGACAAGGGTAGGAGTGTGGGGCATGCAATGGTGCACCCATGTGCCAAGTGTGGCCTCACACTGGCATCCCCACCCACTTGGTTTGCCCCAAAAGTGCATGTTTTGGCCTAAAACCCTGTATTTGGGGTGTCTGGGTGCAACTCACCATGGTCTACCCCATATTATTCATGTAGATGACAAGGGTAGGAGTGTGGGGCATGCAATGGTGCACCCATGTGCCAAGTGTGGCCTCACACTGGCATCCCCACCCACTTGGTTTGCCCCAAAAGTGCATGTTTTGGCCTAAAACCCTATATTTGGGGTGTCTGGGTGCAACTCACCATGGTCTACCCCATATTATTCATGTAGATTACAAGGGTAGGAGTGTGGGGCATGCAATGGTGCACCCATGTGCCAAGTGTGGCCTCACACTGGCATCCCCACCCACTTGGTTTGCCCCAAAAGTGCATGTTTTGGCCTAAAACCCTATATTTGGGGTGTCTGGGTGCAACTCACCATGGTCTACCCCATATTATTCATGTAGATTCCAAGGGTAGGAGTGTGGGGCATGCAATGGTGCACCCATGTTCCAAGTGTGGCCTCACACTGGCATCCCCACCCACTTGGTTTGCCCCAAAAGTGCATGTTTTGGCCTAAAACCCTATATTTGGGGTGTCTGGGTGCAACTCACCATGGTCTACCCCATATTATTCATGTAGATTACAAGGGTAGGAGTGTGGGGCATGCAATGGTGCACCCATGTGCCAAGTGTGGCCTCACCCTGGCATCCCCACCCACCTGGTTTGCCCCAAAAGTGCATGTTTTGGCCTAAAACCCTATATTTGGGGTGTCTGGGTGCAACTCACCATGGTCTACCCCATATTATTCATGTAGATGACAAGGTTAGGAGTGTGGGGCATGCAATGGTGCACCCATGTGCCAAGTGTGGCCTCACACTGGCATCCCCACCCACTTGGTTTGCCCCAAAAGTGCATGTTTTGGCCTAAAACCCTGTATTTGGGGTGTCTGGGTGCAACTCACCATGGTCTACCCCATATTATTCATGTAGATTACAAGGTTAGGAGTGTGGGGCATGCAATGGTGCACCCATGTGCCAAGTGTGGCCTCACACTGGCATCCCCACCCACCTGATTTGCCCCAAAAGTGCATGTTTTGGCCTAAAACCCTATATTTGGGGTGTCTAGGTGCAACTCACCATGGTCTACCCCATATTATTCATGTAGATTCCAAGGGTAGCAGTGTGGGGCATGCAATGGTGCACCCATGTGCCAAGTGTGGCCTCACACTGGCATCCCCACCCACTTGGTTTGCCCCAAAAGTGCATGTTTTGGCCTAAAACCCTATATTTGGGGTGTCTGGGTGCAACTCACCATGGTCTACCCCATATTATTCATGTAGATTCCAAGGGTAGGAGTGTGGGGCATGCAATGGTGCACCCATGTGCCAAGTGTGGCCTCACACTGGCATCCCCACCCACTTGGTTTGCCCCAAAAGTGCATGTTTTGGCCTAAAACCCTATATTTGGGGTGTCTGGGTGCAACTCACCATGGTCTACCCCATATTATTCATGTAGATTCCAAGGGTAGGAGTGTGGGGCATGCAATGGTGCACCCATGTGCCAAGTGTGGCCTCACCCTGGCATCCCCACCCACCTGATTTGCCCCAAAAGTGCATGTTTTGGCCTAAAACCCTATATTTGGGGTGTCTGGGTGCAACTCACCATGGTCTACCCCATATTATTCATGTAGATGACAAGGTTAGGAGTGTGGGGCATGCAATGGTGCACCCATGTGCCAAGTGTGGCCTCACACTGGCATCCCCACCCACCTGGTTTGCCCCAAAAGTGCATGTTTTGGCCTAAAACCCTATATTTGGGGTGTCTGGGTGCAACTCACCATGGTCTACCCCATATTATTCATGTAGATTCCAAGGGTAGGAGTGTGGGGCATGCAATGGTGCACCCATGTGCCAAGTGTGGCCTCACCCTGGCATCCCCACCCACTTGGTTTGCCCCAAAAGTGCATGTTTAGGCCTAAAACCCTGTATTTGGGGTGTCTGGGTGCAACTCACCATGGTCTACCCCATATTATTCATGTAGATTCCAAGGGTAGGAGTGTGGGGCATGCAATGGTGCACCCATGTGCCAAGTGTGGCCTCACCCTGGCATCCCCACCCACCTGATTTGCCCCAAAAGTGCATGTTTTGGCCTAAAACCCTATATTTGGGGTGTCTGGGTGCAACTCACCATGATCTACCCCATATTATTCATGTAGATGACAATGTTAGGAGTGTGGGGCATGAAATGGTGCACCCATGTGCCAAGTTTGGCCTCACACTGGCATCCCCACCCACTTGGTTTGCCCCAAAAGTGCATGTTTTGGCCTAAAACCCTATATTTGGGGTGTCTGGGTGCAACTCACCATGGTCTACCCCATATTATTCATGTAGATGACAAGGTTAGGAGTGTGGGGCATGCAATGGTGCACCCATGTGCCAAGTGTGGCCTCACACTGGCATCCCCACCCACCTGGTTTGCCCCAAAAGTGCATGTTTTGGCCTAAAACCCTGTATTTGGGGTGTCTGGGTGCAACTCACCATGGTCTACCCCATTTTATTCATGTACATTCCAAGGGTAGGAGTGTGGGGCATGCAATGGTTCACCCATGTGCCAAGTGTGGCCTCACCCTGGCATCCCCACCCACTTGGTTTGCCCCAAAAGTGCATGTTTAGGCCTAAAACCCTGTATTTGGGGTGTCTGGGTGCAACTCACCATGGTCTACCCCATATTATTCATGTAGATTCCAAGGGTAGGAGTGTGGGGCATGCAATGGTGCACCCATGTGCCAAGTGTGGCCTCACCCTGGCATCCCCACCCACCTGATTTGCCCCAAAAGTGCATGTTTTGGCCTAAAACCCTATATTTGGGGTGTCTGGGTGCAACTCACCATGGTCTACCCCATATTATTCATGTAGATGACAAGGTTAGGAGTGTGGGGCATGAAATGGTGCACCCATGTGCCAAGTTTGGCCTCACACTGGCATCCCCACCCACTTGGTTTGCCCCAAAAGTGCATGTTTTGGCCTAAAACCCTATATTTGGGGTGTCTGGGTGCAACTCACCATGGTCTACCCCATATTATTCATGTAGATGACAAGGTTAGGAGTGTGGGGCATGCAATGGTGCACCCATGTGCCAAGTGTGGCCTCACACTGGCATCCCCACCCACTTGGTTTGCCCCAAAAGTGCATGTTTTGGCCTAAAACCCTGTATTTGGGGTGTCTGGGTGCAACTCACCATGGTATACCCCATTTTATTCATGTACATTCCAAGGGTAGGAGTGTGGGGCATGCAATGGTGCACCCATGTGCCAAGTGTGGCCTCACCCTGGCATCCCCACCCACTTGGTTTGCCCCAAAAGTGCATGTTTAGGCCTAAAACCCTGTATTTGGGGTGTCTGGGTGCAACTCACCATGGTCTACCCCATATTATTCATGTATATTCCAAGGGTAGGAGTGTGGGGCATGCAATGGTGCACCCATGTGCCAAGTTTGGCCTCACACTGGCATCCCCACCCACCTGGTTTGCCCAAAAGTGCATGTTTTGGCCTAAAACCCTATATTTGGGGTGTCTGGGTGCAACTCACCATGGTCTACCCCATATTATTCATGTACATTCCAAGGGTAGGAGTGTGGGGCATGCAATGGTGCACCCATGTGCCAAGTGTGGCCTCACCCTGGCATCCCCACCCACTTGGTTTGCCCCAAAAGTGCATGTTTAGGCCTAAAACCCTGTATTTGGGGTGTCTGGGTGCAACTCACCATGGTCTACCCCATATTATTCATGTAGATTCCAAGGGTAGGAGTGTGGGGCATGCAATGGTGCACCCATGTGCCAAGTGTGGCCTCACCCTGGCATCCCCACCCACCTGATTTGCCCCAAAAGTGCATGTTTTGGCCTAAAACCCTATATTTGGGGTGTCTGGGTGCAACTCACCATGGTCTATGATGACCCACAAGTATAGGGGATCGCAACAGTCTTCGAGGGAAGTAAAACCCAAATTTATTGATTCGACACAAGGGGAGGTAAAGAATACTTATAAGCCTTAACAACTGAGTTGTCAATTCAGCTGCACCTGGAAAAGCACTAGTAACAGGGGTGATGTGAAAGTAGCAGTAATATGAGAGCAGTAGTAACAGTAACACAGTAGTAATAGCAATATGAGAGCAATGGCACCAGAGAATAGTTGATACTACTTCCAATGACATGAAGAACAAGTATATGATGATGCGAGATGGACCGGGGTTCCCAGCTATCTACACTAGTGGTAACTCTCCAATAACAGTGTTGGGTGAACAAATTACAGTCGGGCAATTGATAGGATTGATAAGGCATTAAGAAAGAACATCAATTCATTAATCATGTAGGCATGTTTTCCATATTTAGTCGTACGTGCTCGCAATGAGAAAGTTGTACAACATCTATTGTCCTACCAGCCGGTGGCAGCCGGGCCTCAAGGGAATCTACTGGATATTAAGGTACTCCTTTTAATAGAGCACCGGAGCAAAGCATTAACACTCCGTGAAAACATGTGTCCCTCACATCACCGCCATCCCCTCCGGTTGTCCCGATTTCTGTCACTTCGGGGCCTTTGGTTCCGGACAGTGACATGTGCATACAACTTGTAGATACAATCTAAGCAATAATTATAGAGCTCAAATCTAAGATCATGCCACTCGGGCCCTAGTGACAAGCATTAAGCATAACAAGATTGCAGCAACAATAACTTCACAAACTTTATAGATAGACTAATCATAATGTATCATCCATCGGATCCCAACAAACACAACACCGATTACATCAGATGAATCTCAATCATGTAAGGCAGCTCATGAGATCATTGTATTGAAGTACATGGGGGAGAGAATACCAAATAGCTATAGCTAGAACCCGTAGTCCATGGGGGAACTACTCACGGAGCATGATGGAGGCGATGGCGTTGATGGAGATGGCTTCACTTACCCGTCCCGGAGGTGCCGGACAGAGACTTCTGTCCCCCGAATTGGAGTTTCGCGATGGTGGCGGCGCCCCCGGAGTCTTTTGGAGTTTCGTCAAGAGGTACGGTGTTTTTAGGTCGAAAGGGATTTATAGGCGAAGAGGCGGCGCAGGGGGCACTGGGGCTCCACACCACAGGCCGGCGCGGGCCAGGCCGCGCCGCCCTATGGTGTGGTGGCCCTCTGGCCCCTCTCCGACTCTTCTTCGGTGTTCTGGAGCCTTCCGGGAAAAATAGGAGGTTTGGTCTTCGCGTCGAATTCCGAGAATATTGCCCGAACAGCCTTTCTGGAACCAAAAACAGCAGAAAACAGAACTGGCACTGTGGCATCTTGTTAATAGGTTAGTTCCGGAAACGCATAAAAACATCATAAAGTGCAAGCAAAACATGTAAGTATTGTCATAAAACAAGCATGGAACGAGAAATTATGGATACGTCGGGGACGTATCAGCATCCCCAAGCTTAGTTCTGTCCCGAGCAAAACGATAAAAAGAATAATTTCTGTAGTGACATGCTACTTAAATAACCTTGATCATACTATTACAAAGCATATGAAATGAATGAAGTGACTCAAGGCAATGATCTATAGTTGCTAACAAATAGATAACATATAGCAAAACTTTTCATGAAGAGTACTTTCAAGACAAGTATCAAAAGTTTTGCACAAGAGTTAACTCATAAAGCAATAAGTTCAAAGTAAAGGCATCGAAGCAACACAAGGGAAGATATAAGTTTCAGCGGTTGCTTTCAACTTGTAACATGCATATCTCATGGATAATTGTCAACACAAAGTAATATGATGAATGCAAATAAGCAAGTATGTAAGAATCAATGCACAGTTGACACAAGTGTTTGCTTCTAAGATGGAAGGAAGTAGGTAAACTGACTCAACATAAAGTAAAAGAATGGCCCTTTAAAGAGGAAAGCATCGATTGCTATATTTGTGCTAGAGCTTTGGTTTTGAAAACATAAAGAGAGCATAAAAGTAAAGTTTTGAGAGGTGTTTGTTGTTGTCAACGAATGGTAGTGGGCACTCTAACCCCCTTGCTAGACAAACCTTCAAGAGCGGCTCCCATGAATTTTTTTATTTTTGGGTGGCACTCCTTCCAACCTTTCTTTCACAAACCATGGCTAACCGAATCCTCGGGTGCCTGCCAACAATCTCATACCATGAAGGAGTGCCTTTTATTTTAGTTTTATTATGATGACACTCCCCCAACCTTTGCTTACACAAGCCATGGCTAACCGAATCCTTCGGGTGCCATCCAACAATTACATACCATGGAGGAGTGTCTATTTTTGTTAATTAATTTGGGACTGGGAATCCCATTGCCAGCTCTTTTTGCAAAATTATTGGATAAGCGGATGAAGCCACTAGTCCATTGGTGAAAGTTGCCCAACAAGATTGAAAGATAAACACCACATACTTCCTCATGAGCTATAAAACATTGACACAAATCAGAGGTAATAAATTTTGAATTGTTTAAAGGTAGCACTCAAGCAATTTACTTTGGAATGGCAGAAAATACCACATAGTAGGTAGGTATGGTGGACACAGATGGCATAGGTTTTGGCTCAAGGTTTTGGATGCACGAGAAGTATTCCCTCTCGATACAAGGCTTAGGCTAGCAAGGTTGTTTGAAGCAAACACAAGTATGAACCGGTACATCAAAACTTACATAAGAACATATCGCAAGCATTATAATACTCTACACTGTCTTCCTTGTTGCTCAAACACTTTTACCAGAAAATATCTAGACCTTAAGAGAGATCAATTATGCAAACCAATTTCAACAAGCTCTACAGTAGTTCTCCACTAATAGGCTTAGACTACATGAAAAAAAAACTTAATCATGATATACTTGAGAGCTCAAAACAATTGCCAAGTGTCAAATTATTCAAGACATTATGAGGCATTTTCTATTTCCAACCAAATACCAATAAGTATTGTAGCTTCCAACTTTTATCATTGAACATTAAAAGTAAAACGAAGAACAAGTGTTCATATGAAAAAGCGGAGCGTGTATCTCTCCCACACAAGGATTGCTAGGATCTGAATTTATTCAAACAAAACAAAAATAAAAGCACACAGACGCTCCAAGTAAAGCACATAAGATGTGACCGAATAAAAATATAGTTTCAATAGAAGAAATCTGATAAGTTGATGAAGAAGGGGATGCCTTGGGCATCCCCAAGCTTAGACGCTTGAGTCTCCTTGAAATATGCAGGGATGAACCACAGGGGCATCCCCAAGCTTTGACTTTTCACTCTTCTTGATCATATATCATCCTCCTCTCTTGACCCTTGAAAACTTCCTTCACACCAAACTTCTCATAAACTTCATTAGAGGGGTTAGTACTCAAAAAATTGAATCCACCTTGGTCCTGTAGTGACACATTGCAAGAACTCAATAAAATATTAGCTACAGCTCTCCACGTCTAGAAAGCCTCACATGAAGTCCACAAGAGACAATGCAAAAAACAGAGACAGAATCTGCCAAAACAGAACAGCCAGTAAACACGAATTTTAAAATGGTACTTCCGTTGCTCAAATCAGAAAACTCAAAACTAATGAAAGTTGCGTACATATCTGAGGATCACACACGTAAATTGGCAGATTTTTCTGAGTTTCCTACAGAGAAATAAGCCCAGATTCGTGACAGATAGAAATCTGTTTCTGCGCAGAAATCCAAATCTAGTATCAACCTTCGATTAGAGGCTTCACTTGGCACAACAAAACACAAAACTAAGATAAGGAGAGGTTGCTACAGTAGTAAAAAACTTCCAAGACACAAATATAAAACAAATTACTGAAGCAAAATAACACATGGGTTATCTCCCAAGAAGTTCTTTCTTTATAGCCATCAAGATGGGCCCAGCAGTTTTAATGATGCACTCGCAAGAAATAGTATTTGAAGCAAAAGAGAGCATCAAAACACATTTAAGCCTAACATGCTTCCTATGAAAAGGAATCTTGTAAATAAACAAGTTCATGAAGAGCAAAGTAACAAGCATAGGAAGATAAAACAAGTGTAACTTCAAAATTTTAAGCATATAGAGAGGTGTTTTAGTACCATGCAAATTTCTACAACCATATTTTCCTCTCTCATAATAATTTTCAGTAGCTTCATGAATAAACTCAACAATATAACTATCACATGCAGCATACTCTTCATGATTTCCAAACACATAATTTTTATCAATCTCAAGAATAGTGGAATTAAAACTTTCAAACTTACTTTTATTAATAATATAACAAGATGAATGATCAATCTCAAGAGATATGGGACACATAGATAATGTCAAGAACTCTCCAATCCCATTTTCATTAGTATTACAATTAATATTATCAAGTAACATAGGACCATCATCTAGAGCTTTATCATAAACATTTGCTAAGCAAAATTCTTTAGTACCATGCATTTCGACATCAGGCACAAACAAAGCATTATCATAAGATTTATCAAAGTAGCATGGATTATCATATATAACAGCAGCATAATCATTCTCACAAGTATTACTCATAGGTACTATTTCAAGAGAATCCACAGGAACATAACATTCAACCTCTTCCGGTAAGCATGGAGGACAATCAAATAGTGTAAGAGATAAAGAGTTACTCTCATTAGAAGGTTGACATGGGTAGCTAATCCATTCTTCCTCCTTTTGTTCGTCGCTCTCTTCTTCTTTTTCATCCAATGAGCTTTCAAGTTCATCAATTTCCTCCTCTTTTTCATCCAATGAGCTTTCAGGTTCATCAATTTCTTCTTCCACCGGTTCCTGCAAATTGTGAGTGCATTCTTGTGCATTAATGTGTCTCTCTTTATAATCAAGGATATAAGGATTCCTACTGTAGCATTCTATGCAAGAATTAAGGATAGTAGAGACATAATCTTTAAGGCCCTTACAAACAACACAAGTTTCATAATTCTCAACCATGAAGGATTCTATCTCGGAGGCTCCCATAAATAAGACAAATTGTTCTACCTCTTCGAACCCATAATGAATATAGCAATTCCGATTATAGTTCTTAATTAAAAATTCCTCACTAAAGCCACATTGAAATTTAAGATGTTTAGTATCATGTTGAGAGCAACAGTTTATATTATGGCGTTCAAGCAAGATTCTAGCCATTGTATTCAATTTTTCTATCATAGCACTCATTATTTTACCAGTTCTTGATTCTCTATAATTATTATAACATTCTATAAGCTCCAAGTAGGTTGTTGGTTCTCCCATAACAACAGTTTTTAATTTTTAGGTTTTTAATTTTTTTGGATTTTCGGGTATATAGGGAAAATAAAACAAGACAAAAATAAACTAGACAAAAGTAAACTAAGCAAAGTAAAACTAGACAGAAATAAACTAAGCACAAATAAACTAGACAGAAATAAACTAGCAAGACAAAATAAGATAAAAGCAGAGAGAGAGGTAGAGTGTACTCCCCAGGTGAACTTATGAGTAGAGCTATGCCTCCCCGGCAACGGCGCCAAAATAGTCTTGATGACCCACAAGTATAGGGGATCGCAACAGTCTTCGAGGGAAGTAAAACCCAAATTTATTGATTCGACACAAGGGGAGGTAAAGAATACTTATAAGCCTTAACAACTGAGTTGTCAATTCAGCTGCACTGGAAAAGCACTAGTAACAGGGGTGATGTGAAAGTAGCAGTAATATGAGAGCAGTAGTAACAGTAACACAGCAGCAGTAATAGCAATATGAGAGCAATGGCACCAGAGAATAGTTGATACTACTTCCAATGACATGAAGAACAAGTATATGATGATGCGAGATGGACCGGGGTTCCCAGCTATCTACACTAGTGGTAACTCTCCAATAACAAGTGTTGGGTGAACAAATTACAGTTGGGCAATTGATAGGATTGATAAGGCATTAAGAAAGAACATCAATTCATTAATCATGTAGGCATGTTTTCCATATTTAGTCGTACGTGCTCGCAATGAGAAACTTGCACAACATCTATTGTCCTACCAGCCGGTGGCAGCCGGGCCTCAAGGGAATCTACTGGATATTAAGGTACTCCTTTTAATAGAGCACCGGAGCAAAGCATTAACACACCGTGAAAACATGTGTCCCTCACATCACCGCCATCCCCTCCGGTTGTCCCGATTTCTGTCACTTCGGGGCCTTTGGTTCCGGACAGTGACATGTGCATACAACTTGTAGATACAATCTAAGCAATAATTATAGAGCTCAAATCTAAGATCATGCCACTCGGGCCCTAGTGACAAGCATTAAGCATAACAAGATTGCAGCAACAATAACTTCACAAACTTTATAGATAGACTAATCATAATGTATCATCCATCGGATCCCAACAAACACAACACCGATTACATCAGATGAATCTCAATCATGTAAGGCAGCTCATGAGATCATTGTATTGAAGTACATGGGGGAGAGAATACCAACTAGCTATAGCTAGAACCCGTAGTCCATGGGGGAAGTACTCACGGAGCATGATGGAGGCGATGGCGTTGATGGAGATGGCTTCCGGGGCACTTCCCCGTCGGCAGGGTGCCGGGACAGAGACTTCTGTCCCCCGAATTGGAGTTTCGCGATGGTGGCGCCCCCGGAGTCTTTTGGAGTTTCGTCAAGAGGTACGGTGTTTTTAGGTCGAAAGGGATTTTATAGGCGAAGAGGCGGCGCAGGGGGGCACCTGGGGCCCACACCACAGGCCGCGCGCCCCAGCCGCGCCGCCCTATGGTGTGGTGGCCCTCTGGCCCCTCTCCGACTCTTCTTCGCTGTTCTGGAGCCTTCCGGGAAAAATAGGAGGTTTGGTCTTCGTTTCGTCGAATTCCGAGAATATTGCCCGAACAGCCTTTCGGAACCAAAAACAGCAGAAACAGGAACTGGCACTGTGGCATCTTGTTAATAGGTTAGTTCCGGAAAACGCATAAAAACATCATAAAGTGCAAGCAAAACATGTAAGTATTGTCATAAAACAAGCATGGAACGACATAAATTATGGATACGTCGGGGACGTATCAGTCTACCCCATATTATTCATGTAGATGACAAGGTTAGGAGTGTGGGCCATGCAATGTTGCACCCATGTGCCAAGTGTGGCCTCACACTGGCATCCCCACCCACTTGGTTTGCCCCAAAAGTGCATGTTTTGGCCTAAAACCCTGTATTTGGGGTGTCTAGGTGCAACTCACCATGGTCTATTCCATATTATTCATGTAGATGACAAGGCTAGGAGTGTGGGTCATGCAATGGTGCACCCATGTGCCAAGTGTGGCCTCACACTGGCATCCCCACCCACTTGGTTTGCCCCAAAAGTGCATGTTTTGGCCTAAAACCCTATATTTGGGGTGTCTGGGTGCAACTCACCATGATCTACCCCATATTATTCATGTAGGTGACAAGGGTAGGAGTGTGGGGCATGCAATGGTGCACCCATGTGCCAAGTGTGGCCTCACACTGGCATCCCCACCAACTTGGTTTGTCCCAAAAGTGCATGTTTTGGCATAAAACCCTATATTTGGGGTGTCTGGGTGCAACTCACCATGGTCTACCCCATATTATTCATGTAGGTGACAAGGGTAGGAGTGTGGGGCATGCAATGGTGCACCCATGTGCCAAGTGTGGCCTCACACTGGCATCCCCACCCACTTGGTTTGCCCCAAAAGTGCATGTTTTGGCCTAAAACCCTGTATTTGGGGTGTCTAGGTGCAACTCACCATGGTCTATTCCATATTATTCATGTAGATGACAAGGCTAGGAGTGTGGGGCATGCAATGGTGCACCCATGTGCCAAGTGTGGCCTCACACTGGCATCCCCACCCACTTGGTTTGACCCAAAAGTGCATGTTTTGGCCTAAAACCATGTATTTGGGGTGTCTCGTGCAACTCACCATGGTCTACCCCATATTATTCATGTAGATGACAAGGTTAGGAGTGTGGGGCATGAAATGTTGCACCCATGTGCCAAGTGTGGCCTCACCCGGCATCCCCACCCACTGGTTTGTCCCAAAAGTGCATGTTTTGGCCTAAAACCCTGTATTTGGGGTGTCTGGGTGCAACTCACCATGGTCTACCCCATTTTATTCATGTACATTCCAAGGGTAGGAGTGTGGGGCATGCAATGGTGCACCCATGTGCCAAGTGTGGCCTCACCCTGGCATCCCCACCCACTTGGTTTGCCCCAAAAGTGCATGTTTAGGCCTAAAACCCTGTATTTGGGGTGTCTGGGTGCAACTCACCATGGTCTACCCCATATTATTCATGTAGATTCCAAGGGTAGGAGTGTGGGCATGCAATGGTGCACCCATGTGCCAAGTGTGGCCTCACCCTGGCATCCCCACCCACCTGATTTGCCCCAAAAGTGCATGTTTTGGCCTAAAACCCTATATTTGGGGTGTCTGGGTGCAACTCACCATGATCTACCCCATATTATTCATGTAGATGACATTAGGAGTGTGGGGCATGAAATGGTGCACCCATGTGCCAAGTTTGGCCTCACACTGGCATCCCCACCCACTTGGTTTGCCCCAAAAGTGCATATTTTGGCCTAAAACCCTATATTTGGGGTGTCTGGGTGCAACTCACCACGGTCTACCCCATATTATTCATGTAGATGACAAGGTTAGGAGTGTGGGGCATGCAATGGTGCACCCATGTTCCAAGTGTGGCCTCACACAGGCATCCCCACCCACTTGGTTTGCCCCAAAAGTGAATGTTTTGGTCTAAAATCCTGTATTTGGGGTGTCTGGGTGCAACTCACCATGGTATACCCCATTTTATTCATGTACATTCCAAGGGTAGGAGTGTGGGGCATGCAATGGTGCACCCATGTGCCAAGTATGGCCTCACCCTGGCATCCCCACCCACTTGGTTTGCCCCAAAAGTGCATGTTTAGGCCTAAACCCTGTATTTGGGGTGTCTGGGTGCAACTCACCATGGTCTACCCCATATTATTCATGTATATTCCAAGGGTAGGAGTGTGGGGCATGCAATGTTGCACCCATGTGCCAAGTGTGGCCTCACACTGGCATCCCCACCCACCTTGTTTGCCCCAAAAGTGCATGTTTTGGCCTAAAACCCTGCATTTGGGGTGTCTGGTGCAACTCACCATGGTCTACCCCATTTTATTCATGTACATTCCAAGGGTAGGTTTGTGGGGCATGCAATGGTGCACCCATGTGCCAAGTGTGGCCTCACCCTGGCATCCCCACCCACTTGGTTTGCCCCAAAAGTGCATGTTTAGGCCTAAAACCCTGTATTTGGGGTCTGGGTGCAACTCACCATGGTCTACCCCATATTATTCATGTAGATTCCCAAGGGTAGGAGTGTGGGGCATGCAATGGTGCACCCATGTGCCAAGTTTGGCCTCACCCTGGCATCCCCACCCACCTGATTTGCCCCAAAAGTGCATGTTTTGGCCTAAAACCCTATATTTGGGGTGTCTGGGTGCAACTCACCATGGTCTACCCCATATTATTCATGTAGATGACAAGGTTAGGAGTGTGGGGCATGCAATGTTGCACCCATGTGCCAAGTGTGGCCTCACACTGGCATCCCCACCCACTTGGTTTGCCCCAAAAGTGCATGTTTTGGCCTAAAACCCTGTATTTGGGGTGTCTAGGTGCAACTCACCATGGTCTATTCCATATTATTCATGTAGATGACAAGGCTAGGAGTGTGGGGCATGCAATGGTGCACCCATGTGCCAAGTGTGGCCTCACACTGGCATCCCCACCCACTTGGTTTGCCCCAAAAGTGCATGTTTTGGCCTAAAACCCTATATTTGGGGTGTCTGGGTGCAACTCACCATGATCTACCCCATATTATTCATGTAGGTGACAAGGGTAGGAGTGTGGGGCATGCAATGGTGCACCCATGTGCCAAGTGTGGCCTCACACTGGCATCCCCACCACTTGGTTTGTCCCAAAAGTGCATGTTTTGGCATAAAACCCTATATTTGGGGTGTCTGGGTGCAACTCACCATGGTCTACCCCATATTATTCATGTAGGTGACAAGGGTAGGAGTGTGGGGCATGCAATGGTGCACCCATGTGCCAAGTGTGGCCTCACACTGGCATCCCCACCCACTTGGTTTGCCCCAAAAGTGCATGTTTTGGCCTAAAACCCTGTATTTGGGGTGTCTAGGTGCAACTCACCATGGTCTATTCCATATTATTCATGTAGATGACAAGGCTAGGAGTGTGGGGCATGCAATGGTGCACCCATGTGCCAAGTGTGGCCTCACACTGGCATCCCCACCCACTTGGTTTGACCCAAAAGTGCATGTTTTGGCCTAAAACCATGTATTTGGGGTGTCTGGGTGCAACTCACCATGGTCTACCCCATATTATTCATGTAGATGACAAGGTTAGGAGTGTGGGGCATGAAATGTTGCACCCATGTGCCAAGTGTGGCCTCACACTGGCATCCCCACCCACCTGGTTTGTCCCAAAAGTGCATGTTTTGGCCTAAAACCCTATTTGGGGTGTCTGGGTGCAACTCACCATGGTCTACCCCATTTTATTCATGTACATTCCAAGGGTAGGAGTGTGGGGCATGCAATGGTGCACCCATGTGCCAAGTGTGGCCTCACCCTGGCATCCCCACCCACTTGGTTTGCCCCAAAAGTGCATGTTTAGGCCTAAAACCCTGTATTTGGGGTGTCTGGGTGCAACTCACCATGGTCTACCCCATATTATTCATGTAGATTCCAAGGGTAGGAGTGTGGGGCATGCAATGGTGCACCCATGTGCCAAGTGTGGCCTCACCCTGGCATCCCCACCCACCTGATTTGCCCCAAAAGTGCATGTTTTGGCCTAAAACCCTATATTTGGGGTGTCTGGGTGCAACTCACGATGATCTACCCCATATTATTCATGTAGATGACAATGTTAGGAGTGTGGGGCATGAAATGGTGCACCCATGTGCCAAGTTTGGCCTCACACTGGCATCCCCACCCACTTGGTTTGCCCCAAAAGAGCATGTTTTGGCCTAAAACCCTATATTTGGGGTGTCTGGGTGCAACTCACCACGGTCTACCCCATATTATTCATGTAGATGACAAGGTTAGGAGTGTGGGGCATGCAATGGTGCACCCATGTGCCAAGTGTGGCCTCACACAGGCATCCCCACCCACTTGGTTTGCCCCAAAAGTGAATGTTTTGGTCTAAAACCCTGTATTTGGGGTGTCTGGGTGCAACTCACCATGGTATACCCCATTTTATTCATGTACATTCCAAGGGTAGGAGTGTGGGGCATGCAATGGTGCACCCATGTGCCAAGTGTGGCCTCACCCTGGCATCCCCACCCACTTGGTTTGCCCCAAAAGTGCATGTTTAGGCCTAAAACCCTGTATTTGGGGTGTCTGGGTGCAACTCACCATGGTCTACCCCATATTATTCATGTATATTCCAGGGTAGGAGTGTGGGGCATGCAATGTTGCACCCATGTGCCAAGTGTGGCCTCACACTGGCATCCCCACCCACCTTGTTTGCCCCAAAAGTGCATGTTTTGGCCTAAAACCCCTATTTGGGGTGTCTGGGTGCAACTCACCATGGTCTACCCCATTTTATTCATGTACATTCCAAGGGTAGGAGTGTGGGGCATGCAATGGTGCACCCATGTGCCAAGTGTGGCCTCACCCTGGCATCCCCACCCACTTGGTTTGCCCCAAAAGTGCATGTTTAGGCCTAAAACCCTGTATTTGGGGTGTCTGGGTGCAACTCACCATGGTCTACCCCATATTATTCATGTAGATTCCAAGGGTAGGAGTGTGGGGCATGCAATGGTGCACCCATGTGCCAAGTTTGGCCTCACCCTGGCATCCCCACCCACCTGATTTGCCCCAAAAGTGCATGTTTTGGCCTAAAACCCTATATTTGGGGTGTCTGGGTGCAACTCACCATGGTCTACCCCATATTATTCATGTAGATGACAAGGTTAGGAGTGTGGGGCATGCAATGGTGCACCCATGTGCCAAGTGTGGCCTCACACTGGCATCCCCACCCACTTGGTTTGCCCCAAAAGTGCATGTTTTGGCCTAAAACCCTGTATTTGGGGTGTCTAGGTGCAACTCACCATGGTCTATTCCATATTATTCATGTAGATGACAAGGCTAGGAGTGTGGGGCATGCAATGGTGCACCCATGTGCCAAGTGTGGCCTCACACTGGCATCCCCACCCACTTGGTTTGCCCCAAAAGTGCATGTTTTGGCCTAAAACCCTATATTTGGGGTGTCTGGGTGCAACTCACCATGATCTACCCCATATTATTCATGTAGGTGACAAGGGTAGGAGTGTGGGGCATGCAATGGTGCACCCATGTGCCAAGTGTGGCCTCACTGGCATCCCCACCAACTTGGTTTGTCCCAAAAGTGCATGTTTTGGCATAAAACCCTATATTTGGGGTGTCTGGGTGCAACTCACCATGGTCTACCCCATATTATTCATGTAGGTGACAAGGGTAGGAGTGTGGGGCATGCAATGGTGCACCTATGTGCCAAGTGTGGCCTCACACTGGCATCCCCACCCACTTGGTTTGCCCCAAAAGTGCATGTTTTGGCCTAAAACCCTGTATTTGGGGTGTCTAGGTGCAACTCACCATGGTCTATTCCATACTAGATTTAGATGTGCGCCTTGGCGCACGATCCCGTGAAGCTAATGCCAATATACATTTTATATAACAGTGATAAAATTAAGTGCCAACATGATAATACACATGCTAGGTTTCTTAGTTTGAAAGTTGTAGCAAAATTAAAAAATATATAAATATATAAATAGATGCAAAAGTATAAGGAGGGCAGTGGCAGTGTGCAGCAAAAATATAGTAAAAAAGCGTAAGATCTATGTCTTATACATGCAGTACGTATAATAGCACGGCATTCGAGCTTGGATGGTAATGCTTCTTCAGCATAGGTTCCCTTGTGACACTGGCGGGGATCCCGATGGTTCGCATCAAGCTGCAACCATTGAGTGGAAAAATATTATTTCGGTGGATCTAAACAGATGAAGGCAAAAAAAAACAACCGAGAGGAGAATTCGATGATAGTAAACCTTTGATAAACCTGGGATTGACAAACAGCTATAACAGAGGAGATAAGCACACTATAATATATCCAATCCTTTCTAGCCAAACATAGGGATATAAAGAAAGCAAAGAGCTTGCATCATACATAATCCTATTTACGCAGAGAAATACCATGAAGAGAAACAACAATGAGGCATCCATAGGAAATAAAACACATTACCCATTGTACGGAATACACAGGAATAAACAATCTGTGGTTATCTCCACATGCATCAGAAACGGATGCAAGAGAGCTTGAAAAGGAGGCTAGTAGCGGAACTACGTGCATATGCCCAGCTTTTTACCATCTGATCAACTTTGAATCTTTATGACACTGAAAAGGTAATCATCATTGTCTATATAGCGTTGTCTTCACCTAGCAAATCTTTTCAAAGCTACACATCTACTATTCACAAATCTGGCAGGCATGTAAAGCTAGACATCAACAATAGTGGTAAATTATTAAGAGTAATACAACTGATAGTTATTCAAGACTGATATCACCCAAATGTAAAACCAGGCTAAAGGCTAATCATCCATTGTTGAATTATGACGAGCCCAACACCAAGGAATAGTGTGCTTAGAAAAGTGACAAACATGGGGTAGTGATGCCTTGGCGCACGTTCCCATGGAATCCATACCGATTTACAGCTTATATAGCTACGATAAAAATTAGGTGAGAAAAATGTAAACAATTCTTTTATGTTTTACAAAACGAAGTCGGTAGGTTGAAACACAGGAAATTACGAACAGGCAAATCATGAAGGCAGCACCATCATGAACAACAGAACTGTGATACAGAGTACATAAAGAGAAGCATTGGCGTTGTCGAGGGCTTAGCTTCGGTAATCCTGGACCTAAAGATTTTTTTTTGTTACGGACCAATGCTATAGACTGCCGTGGATGCACTTGATTGGTGTTGTTGATTTTCCTTTCCATGATTTCAGGGACGTAAGGTGCTCAACTTCACACCACGTCAGTCCGTAAATGTGATTTTGTAAAAAACCGTCAAGAAGAAGTAAAAAATCGTACAGAGTTCTATTATAGAATTCTAATCAAACAAGAATTACTCAAAAAGAGGATGTTAGTTAGCACACATATATCAAAATATCAACGAAACTAAAGTTCCCCTGTTTCCCGCAATGAAGCCCTATTTTTTCTGAACCAAGCATCAAAGCTAAACAAGTGAAGTCAAGAAAACAATTCCCTTCCATGGACTACCTGATCACGGGCAAAGTAGAGGCAGATGAGTGGTGGCGGCAGGCAGTCAGATCATTGCATCATTGGTGCTGGTGCCATCCAGCAGATGTGGGGCTTGCGAGCCTTTGAATGCAAGGGAGTGACGCAAGCGCAGAGGATGTAGGAAGTGGAGCTTGGGGGAGCGAGGGATGGCTGCAGGAGATAAGGAAAACGGCTACAACGCCACTGACGGCTCAGCCGCCTCGTCTTGCACCGGCGTGCCTCCTGGCGAACCCCAATGAATGGCCAAGCCCGCAGACTGGTTCCTTGTCGACCTCTGCGGCCTGCGCTTACCTGAATTTTGTTTACGGAATAATATGACAGTGAGCTAGATGTGTGACATCTCTTCTAATGACATTCTGATAGGAGGTTAGGCGAAGGATGAGATGAGTACCTTAAGAAGAAAACATTCTAACATTCTTTAAGTTCCTCTCAAGATTTAAGTCAACCATATAATTAAAATCATAACGTTATCATGACCTACGAAGAGAACCATAATTTCATCAGAAACAGAAGAAAACTAAAATTTCAAACCACATGTTAAACACAGAGACTTGTTAAAGATTGTAGTGAATATTAGGTTGCATACATAAAAAGAAATAGCCGCAAAATTTCTTGAACACAATATTCTGCAAGAATTGATGTGTACATCTCACATTATTTTTAAGTTGAGCCTTCCCCATCTGTTTACAGACTTTACAAATAAATGTTTTTAGATTTACTGGAGCATCATACACAGGATTTACATCTGCACGTGTATCCAAGAGAAGTTTCTAACGGTAGCGCTTGTTTTTCTATCTCCCAGATCATATCTGCTGGTTTCGAGTACATATACTAAGAATTTGAAAGTCGAGTAAATTTGTCTTGTATAGACAAAAGCATCAGCCAACCTTTGAAAATAGTAGCAACTAAATAACTAATATCTTAAACTATGCAATGTAGATATAACATAGCTGAGATTTTGCTACCGACTGTAGTAGCACAAATATGCACGTGTGGACAACAAACATTTTGTATACAACAAGTATGTATTTTGGAGAAACAAAATACTTTACTCCTTCAACCAAAATGATGTTCAAACATATCAAAATAGTAACAAAATACCTTATGTCGAACTGACTCTAGAGTCCTGATGCTTGGGACTGGGCTTCTGTTGTATGCCGCCGGCGACAACGGCAATGCTGCAGAGACCGCGTGGTCAAAACCCTTCGGTGACAAGAACCAAGCACACAAACAGAGAACCATGATTCCCAGTAAGATCATAGAAATTAACATAACGTTTTCACTTATCCAATAATTTTTGGGGCATAGTCAGGCAATAATGCTAATCCATCATCCAATGCTCACACATGATTTTAGTACCTCAAGCAAAGTGTGAAGAGAATGGGAAACAGGAGGTTTACCTGGATGCGGGCCTTATTCTAAACCGGGAGCTCTACCTTGCCATCCTCAGTTTAAAAAAGAACACAAATTTATTCAAGAATACTGGTATGCGGTAGCATGCGTGAGATGGCTGATTACCTGCCAAGTCAGATTCAACTTGATACCCTGGAGCCAATTATGCAAACTAACACGTTCAAATAATGCATGGGTATTCAGTATTTCCATGAGAGGACAGGACCGTGAGAAATAGGAGCACAGATCATACAATTAGTTTGTTAGGCTAATACCTCATTGTAGATAATTTGCTCCGTTTCATGTAGAGTAAAGAAACCAAAAATGCAGACTAAGTGTCACAATTTGTATACAAAACTGTACTGTGAAATAACTCAATATAGAACACCTATATATCTGATGTCATAACCAAGTGTTTGAGTAGATATGAAACTGTGACATAAATAGTAATAGCTGGGTATTGCTGGGGCAATTTATTTGTTCAACGCTAGGCTAAATACTGCAATAAAAGACTTGTGTTACAATTTGTATCTGGGGGTAGTTTGTCCAGTAGCTGAGTCCAAAATGCATACAAAACTCATAGGGAGAACAAATGCTGTGTTAGATTGAGAGTAACTACTGCAAAATAGAAACATCTAAGCATTGCAATTTGTATAAGCAGCTAATTTCTGAAGCAGCTGAATCTGCGATGCACATATAGCTGATATTACAACCATGTATACAATTTTGTAAGCATACCTGAAACCATGGCCTGGACACTGTTACACGTGAGTATTTCTAGTTAGGCTAGTTGGTACCCGTTTTCATCAACAAGTATTTTTAGTCTCTCCGTTGATGTGACTCTCGATGTGGCGACATGTACTTGCCTATAAGGAAATACAGGTTTTGGTAAATACACATGTACCTTGTCTAAGGTCTGACCTTGACTTTTATTGATGATCATCGCATAACAGATTCTCTATTTTACAGAAGCATTCCAAGTTTTCCCCCTTATAAAGCTATACTACTTTGACCTTGCAATATTAGAATTGAAACATTATGGTAAATACATGAAGAAGGCTTTTTATGTAGCTTCTTCTCTAAGTTCATTTATGTCCGCTTACTTCACTTAATTGTCGCTTTTGGTACTTTTCTACATATGCAAACTAATGATAGAAAATCAGATATGCAAACTTCATAGTACGGCCCCAACAAATCTCCAAAAAACAAAAGGTCTCTGACCCCATATGCAAACTAATGATAGAAAATCTGAATATAAAGGGGGCATAATAAAGAAATGAAGAAGAGAAGAGAATAAATGTAAAGAAGCTCACATGTGCCAATACGCTTTGTTTTGCTGTCCTAGGACTGAAGGTGCGCCCCATGTAAATTCATGAAACATACACTGAAAGGCAAACAATACTCATATCTATACAGCTTGTCGTTGTGATTGGAAACTGCACACATCAGAGAACAACAAATTCATATAAATTAAATACCCTACACATTATATCTGAGGGAATGCCAATTACAAATGATCACTTGAAGAGTTCTATTATGACTAATTTGCAGAAAATGCAAAATAATTATTGCAGAATCTTCTATCTAGTTAAATCTCCATGTTATTCTATATCTCAAGTTTAGCAAAGCTAAACTCAAATTTGTGGCAGAATTTCCACCATTTTTTTAGGAAAATCAGGCACATAATGGAAAACTAAACATAAGATACCATATGTTCGTAACTGAATTATTTCGGAACTCTCCTCTTCTGCCTTATAATTTTTTTTAAGATTTAATCCCTAATTACATGAAATAGTTTTCTGCAGAAAAAGATGCATTTAAGCACAGGTGAAAGAGTAGTGAGGCCGCCGTGAATTGAAGTACTCTCCAATGAAGCACCAGGCAACATGCAACGGTCTGTGATGAACACCAAACAAATAAAATTTTGCACCTGTCAGACATAGTTTGTAAATGGGTGTCTAGATAGGAGCCAGAAAATGGAAATGAAATGAGAATCAGAACTTCTTTCATCTTTCTTTACCCTAACAGGAAGATGCTACATCACAGAGAATAAACCATCACAAAATAAAATCACTCGATTTTCAGCATATTAGTAAGCACGACTAACTGATTCAAGGTGGCATAAATATCATAGTTACGGCTAATAGACCCAAAAAGTTGCTAATTGCAACGAAGAGAAACAGAAAAGGAGATTGAATTATCTAAATGAACCTTTTTTGCTATTGCTAACCTTTTTGTATTTGTTTCCGTTAATTGTGTTAATCCGATGAAAGGTAACTTAAACAAAGATGCATAATAATGAATAAGCTCTAAGACGAGGAATAAGCTTACAATCTTGGGAACCATCCAAAGTTGCAGATGAAATATAACCTCCTTATTCTCACACATGATCCGACTCGTGCAATTCGGTACTCAATCCGGTAAATATTCCAAGTCTATCAATGATTTGGTATTATTAGTGAGAGGGGATGCAGTCCAAACTAATCTTTACGGATGATGATCTGCACGAGTAAGATACTTACAGAAAACTGAAAAATTGATCGCTTGGTGAAATCAAGTAATGCTCTCTCCCAACAGATTGTTACCTTTATTAGTCAGACAAACCTGTAACGCAAATAGAAAAACATAGTAAAGCCTAAGTTCATATTGGAAGGCACTACAAAAACAAGAGGAACGGGAAAAAGGAAATAAATGGATAAAATGATAAAAACATGATAAGATAGTACAAGGCGGTGCTGGAACAGCAAGAGGTGGTCTTACATGCACCATAAAACTTAAAAAAAAATAGTAGCACATACATGCTCATGAACAGGAGAGGGAAGAGCTTTATAAAGAAAAATTCCGTAGGAGCTATAATGCGAGTCTGTTTAGCCATACACAAGGAAATATGAGAATTAACCCTTCGGAAAGGCTTGGTAACTGAATGAATGAGGTATCCATATATTTAGAAAATATATGTAGACATACAACGGCAGAAAAGGCAGAGCTAAGATGCCATGGCTTAGTTTGTCAATGTATGTTAGTATATCTTAGCAATATGATGTTACGTTGACCAAAAAAAGCATATGCTTTGATAACGAAAAGAGATCATCTATGAAAACTGATCTAGTTATATGAGAGAAAATGGGTTCCAAAGAAAATTATCCAATCAGTTTTACCAAAGAAACATTGTGAAATCCATACATACCGGAATAAAAGTATTTAACTAAATGATATACAGCTCTAGAATACCAATCGCAAGAATTTTAAAGGCACTGGAAATTATAACCAATACCGAAGACTCCATAATGCAAATTGAAATGCAAAACAAAGAAAAAAGAAAGCAAGCTTACAAGGATAAACAGTAGGTCTTCATGGATCAGTGTGTGAGTTAAATTATCTCCATCATGGAAAACTGGGGGAAATGAAAACATGGCAAGAAAAAAACGTTGCTACATGAAGAAAAACCAACAGACATAGCAGTATACTCCTCTGTACCAACAAATGAATTGGATGCTTGCATTTCAGCAAAAAACAAGGCGAAATCTTGCTTTTCCTCATACTTCTCTTATTAGCTCTATTGGAAGAAAGACCTACACAAAAAAGGAAAAGTTAATTACTTCACCTCACATAACCTATGAAGGTAACTAATTTACCAAGAACATAAAGAGGTTTAAAGATTAAGTTAACTTTTGTAAGATGATATTTGTGTCTTTTTACCCGCGGTGTGCAAATGTCAGGCAAGACAAATCGAAGTCTATCAAGGAGATGTGCCGTCTCTATGAAGTAAGATATTCTCTATTTTAAGTCTTGGTACATTATAGCTGAAGATAAATAACATCAAGTAAGAGGAAACACACCATGCTAATTTTAGTTGTATTCTAAGCAATAGAATGCAATAAATTATCAAAAAGTGTCAGATGTTATTTTATCATGGTAAGGAAACACAACCATTTTTAAGGCCCTACTAACAAGCCACAAGGGTGAAATTATCAATGGTATTATTTTTCAACACAACAAACAATCTTTCTTTACATGGCTTTAAGGCTTGCATTGGAAAGGTGGACATAATCTATTATATATTAAAAGTAAATGATGGGGTCACCAGAAATTAAGAGAATTACTCTAGAAAATCCCACAATAATTAGAAACATCTGACCGTTAATTTAAGTAAAGAAATTATGACATCCGATGGATATTAGAGAAAAAAGTAACAAAAATTACCCACCAATGCCACCGTATATTTTTTTTGCTCCTAACTAGATAGGTTACGCTCTGAAAAAAGATAGGTTATGCTCTCAAAAAGAAAATAGATAGGTTACGGAATCGTCCATTAACTCTAAGGCTCCTAGAGCTTCCTCACGTGCGCCGCCAGGCTGACCTCCTCCAAGTGCATGCCAGGCTGACCTCCTCCAAGTGCATGCGCATTGATCTGGATTAGTAGCTAATGTTCTGATCTTTCTTGGCGATGCATGCAGCAGACCAACAGTGCCATGCAGCTATGCATGATTTGTTGGTTGTTTGCGTCCAGAGATAGCCTGGAAATTGATATCTTCCATCTCCTATGTTTCAGGTAGGCTTTTAGGTGAGGGATAATCGATCTATTTATCTAATGGTTTGCTTGGTGTGGTTGTATTGTGAGGTCTGATACACGCGTCATTTGCAGATTTGCATCTCCGCATGCATACTGCTGCCCAGGCCTCAAGCAGATTGATTTTCTTCTCATCACACGGTAAGATTTGCGTCGATCATGTGAAATCCTCGCCGGTGCACTAGCTCCCTAAAATCAGTCCTAGCGCCGGCAGCGCAGTCAGCGATCCGGCCACAACACTGATTATTCTCGCATGGTCATCTCCGCGACCGTTCTTCCACCAATCTGCAGAACTGATCGGTGTTTTTTTAATACCAAGTTCACCGCTGCTCTTCCGGTTGCTTCCAAAGTTTCTGTGCACTACTTTGAAGAGAGGATTCAAGAGCCAGAAGTCTAGGATTGATCAAAACGACATAAAAGATCAAAAGGACAGAAAGCGGCAGCTGGCCGGGAGCGTCCAGATCGGAAAGCCTGATGTATTTTCGTTGCAACTGATGTACTGTGCAGCTGCCTAGCTAGAGGTTCTGTTTGCTGGATTGCAAGACATGCAGGTTATCATGCAAATCGAGATATACTGGATACTGCCATGGTTCGTGGCGGGCAGAATTTTCTCCATGCCGTGGACTCCATGCATGGCGAGAGAAGCAAGTGCAGCGCTGGGAAGATCATAAGCGCCAATATCAGAGAGGTATGAAGATTCGTTCTTCTCTAACAAGTAGATCGGCAGCCGCCTAGAAATCGTGTTGCTAATTTTTATGGCATGGACATGTTTCCGGTGATTTCTAGCTCATCTAATTTACTAGGACTTGCAATTGCTCCACAATCAACGCCTTACTGAATATTGATCATCTAGCCACGACAGAAAAAAATATCAAGTTAGATCATCGTGCATCGGGAGTTCTGGCGTTCTCCAGTTCTCCGCGCACAGAAGGCAAAAAGCTTGGGTCCTGCACCGCGCTTCAGCGGTAGGTATTGCTAACATGTATTTTTCTGTTGGACTCCTGTATCTTCTTTTATATAGGCACTACCGAATATAGTCTACCGATTTATAATTGCCTTATTCATGCTTCCTTTTCGCACAAAGTGCTCACATATACAAGATATCAATAAGGCAATAATTCAACAATTCGCGAACAAATCATGGCTGAATATACACATGATATGTTCGAAGCATGTAGATGCCACATGCAGTATATGGTATACACATATTAATTTCTACACCCTCTATTTCAAAATTTTGAAGTTATAACTTTGCCCTAAATCAAAAATAATTTCAGGTTGACCAAGTTTATATAAAAATATATCAACATCTAACATATCAATTTTAGTTTATTTGATTCAAACAACATATTTATATATTATTTTCCTATAAATTCAGCCGTACTTTAGAGTTTGACTTAAGCCAAACCGAGAACTTTAATAAGTTCATGACTGATGAAGGTTAGGGCATTAATCAATATACATCGAAGAAGATGTAAAATTGAGCGCACTGATCAATATATGCCGAACAAGATGTTTGCATCATAAGTAGGTTGTGGACATCTCTGGATCACTCCAATCAAACATTTGGGTGCGGAGTATTTGATATACTGCTGAAATATACCCAGCAATGTCTTTGTCGAATATTCACTCAGGCAAGTACGCACCTTTTGCTCAACTAGCAGTGTGGCCCTCGCAAAAGCGAGGGCATCCTCTTTACTTTGTCGAAAGTGATACTTTCCATTGTAGGGAATAATATAGTTTCATAGTCCATGAAAGTAGATAGATAGATGTGAAAAAATCAGGATTATAGTATGTGTTGTAATATATTGATTTTTCTCTAATAGATTGCAAATGTTTATTCTCATTTCAATTTGAATCTGTCGGGTTTTCTATCCTCCAAGTAAGGTTTGCATCTTAGAGAAGATTTGATATTTTGTAAAAGTTCTCCGTACGCCTTAGCATCACTGCTTTTTATGTGTTATAACTAAATTGGAAACCCAATTGTTCTGATAAGATTGCTCAAACATTCATATTTACGGATCAATATACTCAACCTATGGTATGAACTATTGCCCAGATTATACTTTATCTTAGCACATATTTGCATTTCCACCACGATCTAGCTAGCTTGGTGTAAAAAGTTTATTTTTTTTCCTTCTGTTGATACGTCTATGAAGATATCACTTAACAACCCAGTACTGTGAGTGTTTCTTTTTGTAGGGAGATACGGTAGTAGTGTCTACTGTGCCTAATTTCCATCTATTTGATTTGAGACCCAATATGGTAAATGTACGTGTAGATTGGCAGATCATACCATGTCTACCGAATCACTGCTAGGTATTTTGGCTAAGATATCCCAAACGAATTCATAAATTCTTTTAAAAGTTCCTAAAATTATTTATATTTGAGCAAATTATATTAATATAGGTAAAGTTCGGATGTGAGATCCAATCGGATAGATATACATGTAGATCTACATGGATCGTGCCCTTTCTTCTAAATAATATTGTTTGAATTCGCGGTAGCTTTCTTCGGCGGAAAAAATTCTCTGGACAGCCAAGGTTTTTATTTTCTCGGTTTGGTACAAATATTGCTAGGCACCGTTATTTCCCTTTCTTCGCAATATAGAAAATACTGGCAGGTATTCTGTCCGAGATATTCAAAATGAATTCATAAATTCTTTCGAAATTTCCCACGAATATTTAAATTGGAGAAAATAACATTAATACTGGCAAATTTAGTCCGGTAGAAAATAATATCAGTGGTAGCTGGTAAAATCGGTTTCCAGCGAAATATTAAAAATACAAGCGGACAAAAAAATATATACATATATAATGTGCCGATCTTTTTTTTTGCGGGTAAGAATATTTTTTTCGGGTTACTATGCCCATCTTCTAATATGTTATCAAATCTGACGTGTAATCATAGTCTAACTAAGCTAGCTACAAATGCTTAGTTATCTTTTTGTTGAATGGATGCATCTACAATCTACGTCCTTTGAAATATCTTATTTGTTTCTCCTTGTGTTGAACTGGACACGTATTGTATGGAAACGAATCACCTTTTTTTTTTGAGGAACCGGAAAGGAATCAGCTGGGTTCTTGTTTTTCCTTATATGCCAAACGGACCAAATAGAAACAAATCGTTAACAAACAGGTTATTTCCTTTTTAGCAGATCACAACTATTCTTTTCATGACCTGGCGGCTTAGTTCCGTGAGACCATATCCTATACGTGACTTCCGGCCGGGATAAATCAACTACGTGACAGGTTGTACATATATAGTGTACGTAACTTTTTGAGCTTTAAATCTTGACCGTCATAATTAGGATCAACGAATCAAATAATTTAAATACATGTGGATTAATATGGTGTCTCCTTTAAACATCCTTATTTTGCTTTTAGTATATAATAGATGTTCTTTGTGGGCAGCTAGGAAAACACTCACATCGCGCTACGGGGTCTAGGTTGATTATCCTCTTCATAAAATATACTCCATCCATTTCTAAAAATGCTTCTCAAGTTTATGTAAATACGGAGGTATATAGACATGTTTTAGCTATAGATACATCCATATCTAGAAAAGTTGAAAAACGTTTTTGGAACGGAGGAAGTACTATATTTGGTAAAAAGAATAAATGTAATCATGTATGTTTGACTACTATTTGATCAATCGTACATTTCCTTTGCAAATTCAATAGCACAAAATGTAAATAATAGAATAGGAATTAAAAGTAGATTCTCAGGGACTTATCTATTAAGATTAGACTATTAAAACGTCGGACACCACATTCATGCATGAGAAAAATATAGGAGTATTTACTTATTATGTTAGATTAACCAGATTTTTTTGTATATCTATTGCAGATACAACTCTGCGATGAGGAGGGAGCAGGTTCAATCATCCGTGAGATTGTAGCCAGAGTAAATAATGTAATATTTGTTGGTACATAGCGTGCATATGCTATTTTACTATAGAAATTAGGAACAAAATAATAAAATATTTAGCAATTCTTATGATGGAATAGTAAATGTGGATTTGCATTAGGATTTCTCGGTCTGCCGTTGACTTGTGCATACGGACATTATCATATTCGGTACCACCAAAACTCAAGGGTGTATTGGCAAAACAATATTTTTGATATTTAGCAAAGTAGCGGATACACATTTTGGCGACTATATGCATCTACCTTGCAGGAACATGATGATTCTCAAACAAAACCTCAGATGTTATTCACAATGTTTTTTTCTGGTAAAGTACTAATCTTCTGGCTGAAGTCAGCCTCAAGAAATAGTAGACATTAAGGATGTTGCCGGAGTCAACCAGATTTGGAGACAAGCAGTGGAAAAAGAAAGGTGGAAGTGGAATGGCGAGCGAATGAGGATAAATTGAGATGTCTTGAAGTAAGTTTAGAAAAGAATATTGTTTTTTATATTTTTCTAACAAGACACTTATAATCACAAAGTGAGACAATGCCCAATAAATATCTGCAGGTACGAGTCACGCAAATGGATGAACATCATGTAAAAATGTAAGTGAGACAATTCAAACCATCTAAAAACATACGTGCAAATATTCATTAGCCATGAAATTTAGGACACACATATATATGTGTATCAAGTTATAAAAAATAGTACAAGAACAATTGAGTACTGATTACGCATAAACATTGGGTTAGTATATAAAAAGAATTAAAACTAATTCAAAAATAGTATAAAGTTAGCACTTATCTTCATACCAAACTCTAACAAAAATGTAAATAAGTAAAAATATAGCAATTTAAACACACCATCCTGGGATTTAAATAAAATTTATTATACCATCAAGATATCCCCGCGCAGGTGGACATAGTTAGCATCTAATAATGCTCACATGCAGCATAATCAAAGAGACTTTCATACTTTTTCCTGTACACAGAATCAGATAGCAGCATGTTGTGAAAAGTGAAGCTCACCATATGCATTTCCTATCTGGATTTTTCTCCAATCCATGAGTTACAGCAATACAAAGAATTATATGTAGCCATTAGATGTCAAGGATTTAAATCTTGCACAAGGATTTTTCTAGATGTACATCATATAGAAAAGCACAAATTTTACATCTGGAAGCAAATATAAGGAGCATGAGTACTGTTGAAGACTGTTGTTAATACAAAATCGTACAGACATATTTCAAGATTTAAATGATGTAGGTCTGTCTTAACCTCAGGCGCATGACATTAGGCAAAAGCCAGCAAGAATAATTTAGTTATTCCCTGCAAAACAAGAACATAATCCAAAAAATGATTGTTTAGACAGTACTCAATAAGAGAAAAATCAAAAATTAGATTCAATAATAAAAAATTTAAACAAAGTACCAACAACTTCATTTACTACAGACTTTGGCTAAATTTCAGGAAAAACGAAATTCTAAACAGCAGAGCAATATCAGACTTACAGGTATTTTGTCAAGCACCTTGTAGGCATAGATAAACTGAGACCTGCACAAAGAAAATGAGGATACGTGGAGATTGGAGAGAGAGAAACATGCAAAGAGAGAAAGATCTATGGGGATTAGAGAGAGAGGGCGGGGAGGGATCGACGAACCTGCACATGGATTTGTTCTTGAGGCTGAACCACCCCACTGCGCCAGGAAGTCAAGGATGGAGGAGATCATCCGCACATCTCTGCCTCGTCCAGCCATGAGAGGCTCCACTGCGATCCGACCGCCGCCACCGTCGGACCTCCCGCTGCTTCGCCCCTCCCTCCTCCTCCTCCTCCTCCTCGCAGCTCACCTGCACCTCCTCCTTCCGCTTCTGGTGGTAATGCGAGCTGCGGCCCGTGCTCCCTCACGGCAACGCGGCGTGGCAAGGTCGACCAACACATGGAGCAGTGGCTAGACGAGGAGATCTGCGAGGTGGAGTGGAGGGGGAGGGGATTTGGGGAGGATGAACGCGTGCGGGGATTGGGCGAGGACGGGCGTGGGTGGGGATTGGCTAGGGTTTGAGAAGTATGGGAGGGGATTGGGGGAGAAGATCGGGAGGGGATTGGGGGAGATGGCCTTTTTGTCTTTCACGGGAAGGGATACTGTTGTCCTGCCCAACCACGCCTGACCAAAACCAATCTCACCCACAGTCACTGACAAGCGGGCCCAGACGATGGTGGGGCCCACCAGCAGCCTGAGGCGGGTAGCACACGGCCATTGCATGGATTTATCTAGTGGGAGGAGAGGCAACAACGAACGGACCAGATTGCCCAGATGTGAAGATCCGACGGCTAAAAAGCTAAGTGCGCTGTGAGAGCCCCATGGGGGTGCAGCAATTATACCTTTAGATTATTCATGTAGATGACAAGGCTAGGAGTGTGGGGCATGCAATGGTGCACCCATGTGCCAAGTGTGGCCTCACACTGGCATCCCCACCCACTTGGTTTGACCCAAAAGTGCATGTTTTGGCCTAAAACCATGTATTTGGGGTGTCTGGGTGCAACTCACCATGGTCTACCCCATATTATTCATGTAGATGACAAGGTTAGGAGTGTGGGGCATGCAATGTTGCACCCATGTGCCAAGTGTGGCCTCACACTGGCATCCCCACCCACCTGGTTTGCCCCAAAAGTGCATGTTTTGGCCTAAAACCCTGCATTTGGGGTGTCTGGGTGCAACTCACCATGGTCTACCCCATTTTATTCATGTACATTCCAAGGGTAGGAGTGTGGGGCATGCAATGGTGCACCCATGTGCCAAGTGTGGCCTCACCCTGGCATCCCCACCCACTTGGTTTGCCCCAAAAGTGCATGTTTAGGCCTAAAACCCTGTATTTGGGGTGTCTGGGTGCAACTCACCATGGTCTACCCCATATTATTCATGTAGATTCCAAGGGTAGGAGTGTGGGGCATGCAATGGTGCACCCATGTGCCAAGTGTGGCCTCACCCTGGCATCCCCACCCACCTGATTTGCCCCAAAAGTGCATGTTTTGGCCTAAAACCCTATATTTGGGGTGTCTGGGTGCAACTCACGATGATCTACCCCATATTATTCATGTAGATGACAATGTTAGGAGTGTGGGGCATGAAATGGTGCACCCATGTGCCAAGTTTGGCCTCACACTGGCATCCCCACCCACTTGGTTTGCCCCAAAAGTGCATGTTTTGGCCTAAAACCCTATATTTGGGGTGTCTGGGTGCAACTCACCATGGTCTACCCCATATTATTCATGTAGATGACAAGGTTAGGAGTGTGGGGCATGCAATGGTGCACCCATGTGCCAAGTGTGGCCTCACACAGGCATCCCCACCCACTTGGTTTGCCCCAAAAGTGCATGTTTTGGCCTAAAACCTGTATTTGGGGTGTCTGGGTGCAACTCACCATGGTATACCCCATTTTATTCATGTACATTCCAAGGGTAGGAGTGTGGGGCATGCAATGGTGCACCCATGTGCCAAGTGTGGCCTAACCCTGGCATCCCCACCCACTTGGTTTGCCCCAAAAGTGCATGTTTAGGCCTAAAACCCTGTATTTGGGGTGTCTGGGTGCAACTCACCATGGTCTACCCCATATTATTCATGTATATTCCAAGGGTATGAGTGTGGGGCATGCAATGGTGCACCCATGTGCCAAGTGTGTCCTCACCCTGGCATCCCCACCCACCTGATTTGCCCCAAAAGTGCATGTTTTGGACTAAAACCCTATATTTGGGGTGGGTGCAACTCACCATGGTCTACCCCATATTATTCATGTAGATGACAAGGTTAAGAGTGTGGGGCATGCAATGGTGCACCCATGTGCCAAGTGTGGCCTCACACTGGCATCCCCACCCACTTGGTTTGCCCCAAAAGTGCATGTTTTGGCCTAAAACCCTATATTTGGGGTGTCTGGGTGCAACTCACCATGGTCTACCCCATATTATTTATGTAGATGACAAGGTTAGGAGTGTGGGGCATGCAATGGTGCACCCATGTGCCAAGTGTGGCCTCACACAGGCATCCCCACCCACTTGGTTTGCCCCAAAAGTGCATGTTTTGGCCTAAAACCCTATATTTGGGGTGTCTGGGTGCAACTCACCATGGTCTACCCCATATTATTCATGTAGATGACAAGGTTAGGAGTGTGGGGCATGCAGTGGTGCACCCATGTGCCAAGTGTGGCCTCACCCTGGCATCCCCACCCACTTGGTTTGCCCCAAAAGTGCATGTGTTGGCCTAAAACCCTATATTTGGGGTGTCTGGGTGCAACTCACCATGGTCTACCCCATATTATTCATGTAGGTGACAAGGGTAGGAGTGTGGGGCATGCAATGGTGCACCCATGTGCCAAGTGTGGCCTCACCCTGGCATCCCCACCCACTTGGTTTGCCCCAAAAGTGCATGTTTAGGCCTAAAACCCTGTATTTGGGGTGTCTGGGTGCAACTCACCATGGTCTACCCCATATTATTCATGTATATTCCAAGGGTAGGAGTGTGGGGCATGCAATGGTGCACCCATGTGCCAAGTGTGTCCTCACACTGGCATCCCCACCCACCTGATTTGCCCCAAAAGTGCATGTTTTGGACTAAAACCCTATATTTGGGGTTTCTGGGTGCAACTCACCATGGTCTACCCCATATTATTCATGTAGATGACAAGGTTAAGAGTGTGGGGCATGCAATGGTGCACCCATGTGCCAAATGTGGCCTCACACTGGCATCCCCACCCACTTGGTTTGCCCCAAAAGTGCATGTTTTGGCCTAAAACCCTATATTTGGGGTGTCTGGGTGCAACTCACCATGGTCTACCCCATATTATTTATGTAGATGACAATGTTAGGAGTGTGGGGCATGCAATGGTGCACCCATGTGCCAAGTGTGGCCTCACACTGGCATCCCCACCCACTTGGTTTGCCCCAAAAGTGCATGTTTTGGCCTAAAACCCTATATTTGGGGTGTCTGGGTGCAACTCACCATGGTCTACCCCATATTATTCATGTAGATGACAAGGTTAGGAGTGTGGGGCATGCAGTGGTGCACCCATGTGCCAAGTGTGGCCTCACCCTGGCATCCCCACCCACTTGGTTTGCCCCAAAAGTGCATGTGTTGGCCTAAAACCCTATATTTGGGGTGTCTGGGTGCAACTCACCATGGTCTACCCCATATTATTCATGTAGGTGACAAGGGTACGAGTGTGGGGCATGCAATGGTGCACCCATGTGCCAAGTGTGGCCTCACCCTGGCATCCCCACCCACCTGATTTGCCCCAAAAGTGCATGTTTTGGCCTAAAACCCTATATTTGGGGTGTCTGGGTGCAACTCACCATGGTCTACCCCATATTATTCATGTACATTACAAGGTTAGGAGTGTGGGGCATGCAATGGTGCACCCATGTGCCAAGTGTGGCCTCACACTGGCATCCCCACCCAGTTGGTTTGCCCCAAAAGTGCATGTTTTTGGCCTAAAACCCTACATTTGGGGTGTCTGGGTGCAACTCACCATGGTCAACCCCATATTATTCATGTAGATGACAAGGTTAGGAGTGTGGGGCATGCAATGGTGCACCCATGTGCCAAGTGTGGCCTCACACAGGCATCCCCACCCACTTGGTTTGCCCCAAAAGTGCATGTTTTGGCCTAAAACCCTATATTTGGGTTGTCTGGGTGCAACTCACCATGGTCTACCCCATATTATTCATGTAGATGACAAGGTTAGGAGTGTGGGGCATGCAATGGTTCACCCATGTGCCAAGTGTGGCCTCATCCTGGCATCCCCACCCACTTGGTTTGCCCCAAAATTAAGTGCATGTGTTGGCCTAAAACCCTATATTTGGGGTGTCTGGGTGCAACTCACCATGGTCTACCCCATATTATTCATGTAGATTCCAAGGGTAGAAGTGTGGGGCATGCAATGGTGCACCCATGTGCCCAGTGTGGCCTCACCCTGGCATCCCCACCCACCTGATTTGCCCCAAAAGTGCATGTTTTGGCATAAAACCCTATATTTGGGGTGTCTGGGTGCAACTCACCATGGTCTACCCCATATTATTCATGTAGATGACAAGGTTAGGAGTGTGGGGCATGCAATGGTGCACCCATGTGACAAGTGTGGCCTCACAATGGCATCCCCACCCACTTGGTTTGCCCCAAAAGTGCATGTTTTGGCCTAAAACCCTGTATTTGGGGTGTCTGGGTGCAAATCACCATGGTCTACCCCATTTTATTCATGTAGATTCCAAGGGTAGGAGTGTGGGGCATGCAATGGTGCACCCATGTGCCAAGTGTGGCCTCACCCTGGCATCCCCACCCACCTGATTTGCCCCAAAAGTACATGTTTTGGCCTAAAACCCTATATTTGGGGTGTCTGGGTGCAACTCACCATGGTCTACCCCATATTATTGATCTAAGTGACAAGGTTAGGAGTGTGGGGCATGCAATTGTGCACCCATGTGCCAAGTGTGGCCTCACACTGGCATCCCCACCCACTTGGTTTGTCCCAAAAGTGCATGTTTTGGTCTAAAACCCTATATTTGGGGTGTCTGGATGCAACTCACCATGGTATATGATACGTCGCAAACGTATCTATAATTTCTTATGTTCCATGCTACTTTTATTACAATACTTGAATATTTTATACATACTTTACAGCATTATTATACATTTTCCGGCACTAACCATTAACAAGATGCCGAAGTGCCAGCTTTGTTTCTGTTTTTGGTTTCAGAAATCCTAGTAAGGAAATATTCTCGAATTGGACGAAATCAACGCCCGGGGCCTATTTTTACACGAAGCTTCCACAAGACCGAGGGGGAAAGAGGGCCACGAGGGGGCCACACGCGCGGCGCCAAGCCCAGGCGCGCCCGGCCATGCGTGGGCCCTCGCGTCTCCCCGACCTACCCTTCCGCCTACAAATAGCCTTCGTCGCGAAACCCCCGTACCGAGAGCCACGATACGAAAAACCCACGGAGAAGCGCCGCCAATCCCATCTCGGGATTGAGGAGATCGCCTCGGCACCCTGCCGAGAGGGGAATCATCACCGGAGGGGCTCTACATCATCATGCCCGCCTCCGGATTGATGCGTGAGTAGTTCATCCTTGGACTATGGGTCTATAGCAGTAGCTAGATGCTTGTCTTCTCCGCTTGTGCTATCATTGTTTAGATCTTGTGAGCTGCCTAACATGATCAAGATCATCTATTTGTAATGCTACATGTTGTGTTTGGCGGGATCCGATGAATATAGAATACTAGGTTAAGTTGATTATGAATCTACCATATATGTGTTGTTTATGTTCTTGCATGCTCTTCGTTGCTAGTAGAGGCCTGCCAAGTTGATACTTGTAACTCCAAGAGGGAGTAATTATGCTCGATAGTGGGTTCATACCTCCATTGAATCTGGGACAGTGAGAAAGTTCTAAGGTTGTGGATGTGTTGTTGCTAATAGGGATAAAACATCGATGCTTTGTCTAAGGATATTTGTGTTGATTACATTACGCACCATACTTAATGCAATTATCTGTTGTTTACAACTTAATACTGGAAGGGGTTCGGATGATAACCTGAAGGTGGATTATTTAGGCATAGATGCATGTTGGATAGCGGTCTATGTACTTTGTCGTAATGCCTGATTAAATCACATAGTAATCATCGTTGATATGTATTGAATCTTTATTTGTCAATTGCCCGCCTGTAATTTGTTCACCCAGCATGTTAGTTATCTTATTGGAGAGACACCTTTAGTGAACTGTGGACCCCGGTCCATTCTTTTACATCTGAATACATTCTACTGTTCTTACTGTTCTTTGCAAACAAACACCATCTTCCACTCGATACGCTTAGTCCTTTGTTTTCAGCAAGCCGGTGAGATTGACAACCTCTCATTGTTGGGGCAAAGTACTTTGATTGTGTTGTGCAGCCCACGTTGGCGCTTTCACTGGTGTTGCCGCACTACATTCCTCCACCAACAACCTTCACGTGCTTCTTGGCAACTACTGGTTCGATAACCTTGGTTTCTTTCTGAGGGAAAACTTGTCGCTGTGCACATCATACCTTCCTCTTGGGGTTCCCAACGGACGTGTGCTTTACCGTCACAAGGAAGTTGTTGACTACACGCCAGCAACAACTTTTTCTGGCGCCGTTGCCGGGGAGATCAAGACACGCTGCAAGGGGAGTCTCCACTTCCAATCTCTTTACTTTGTTTTTGTCTTGCTTTACTTTATTTTATTTACTGTCTTGTTTGCTTCATACTAAAAACACAAAAAATTAGCTACTTTACTTATTGTCTTATTTACTAGCTCTATATCAAAACACAAAAAAAATAGTTACTTGTCTTTACTTAATTTGCCTAGTTTACTTTACTACTGTTATAATGGGTACTCCTGAAAATACTAAGTTGTGTGATTTTGCTAGCACAAATAATAATGATTTTATATGTACTCCTATTGCTCCACCTGCTACTACAGCAGAATTCTATGAAATTAAACCTGCTTTACTGAATCTTGTTATGAGAGAGCAATTTTCTGGTGTTAGTACGATGATGCTGCTGCCCATCTTAATAATTTTGTTGAACTTTGAAATGCAAAAGTATAAGGATATAGATGGTGATATTATAAAACTGAAATTGTTTCCTTTCTCCTTAAGAGGAAGAGCTAAAGATTGGTTGCTTTCTTTGCCTAAGAATAGTATTGATTCATGGACTAAATGTAAAGATGCTTTTATTAGTAAATATTATCCTCCTGCTAAGATTATATCTTTGAGAAGTAGCATAATGAATTTTAAACAATTTGATAATGAACATGTTGCTCAAGCATGGGAGAGAATGAAATCTTTGGTAAAGAATTGCCCAACCCATGAACTGACTACTTGGATGATCATCCAAACCTTTTATGCAGGATTGAATTTTTCCTCGAGGAACCTATTGGATTCAGCTGGAGGTACTTTTATGTCCATCACCCTGGGCGCCGCAACCAAATTACTGGATGATATGATGATCAATTACTCTGAATGGCACACTGAAAGAACTCCTCAAGGTAAGAAGGTAAATTCTGTTGAAGAAACCTCTTCTTTGGGTGATAAAATTGATGCTATTATGTCTATGCTTGCAAATGGTAGATCTCATATTGATCCTAATAATGTTCCTTTAGCTTCATTGGTTGCTCAAGAAGAAAATGTTGATGTGAATTTCATTAAGAGTAATAATTTCAACAACAATGCTTATAGGAATAATTATGGTAACAACAACTATAGGCCGTATCCTTTTAATAATAGTAGTAGTTATGGTAATTCTTATGGTAGATCTGTTTTGCCTAATGAGGAAAAGATATTGGAAATTGAAAGAACTACTAAGAGCTTTATGCAATCGCAATATGAGCAAAATCAATTGTTTACTAAAACTATGAATGAACAATCTGCCTTGTTGAAAAATATAGGAAATCAACTTGAAAATTTAAATGTGAAAATTTCTGGTTTGCAAACTAAACTTACAAATGCTGAAAATCGAATCTCATATATGTCTGAATCACAATCTTCTTTAATTAATAAAATGGCTGCTAAACCTGAGGATAATGATACAAATTTTGCTAAAGCAAATGCCATCCAAGTTCGAATTAATGATAATATTAGAATGTTGGCTGAATTGCATGCTAGGTGGGATAGAGAAGAAAAAGAAAAACTTGCTAAAGAGAATAATGTAGCTAAAGTATGGACTATTACCACCACTAGTAATGTTGATTCTTCACATGTTGCTGCACCTCCTACTATCAATGGTAAAATAATTGGTGTTGGCAATGTTTCTACTCCTAGTGCAAAGTGCACAAAATTGCCTGAAACTGCTGAAACTGCTGTTTGTGATAAAACTGCTGAAATTTTTCAAAATATTGGTAACACTGATTCCATTGCTGTAGAACATAATGGTTTAGATTTTGATTATTGTCATATCACTGAAGTTATAAAGTTCTTACAAAAACTTGCTAGAAGTCCCAATGCTAGTGTTATAAATTTAGCCTTTACAAAACATATTACAAATGCTCTCATTAAAGCTAGGGAAGAGAAATTAAAACTTGAAGCTTCTATTCCTAGGAAATTAGAAGATGGTTGGGAGCCAATCATTAAAATGAAATTCAATGACTTTGAGTTTAATGCTTTATGTGATCTTGGTGCAAGTATTTCTGTTATGCCTAAAAAGATTTATGATATGCTTGACTTGCCACCATTGAAGAATTGTTATTTGGATGTTAATCTTGCCGATAATGTTAAAAAGAAACCTTTGGGGAGGATTGATAATGTGCGCATTACGGTTAACAATAACCTTGTCCCCGTTGATTTTGTTGTCTTGGATATCGAATGCAATGCATCTTGTCCTATTGTGTTGGGAAGACCTTTTCTTCGAACCGTTGGTGCTGTTATTGATATGAAGGAAGGTAATATTAAATATCAATTTCCTCTCAAGAAAGGTATGGAACACTTCCTAGAGAATGAAGTTGCCTTTTGATTCTATTATTAGAACAAGCTATGATGTTGATGCTTCTTCTCTTGATGTTACTTGATTTGCACTTTCTGCGCCTGAAAGGCGTTAAAGAAAAGCACTTCTTGGAAGATAACCCATGTTTTATTTTATTTACTGTATTGTTGAGACTTGGAAGTTGTTTACTACTGTAGCAACCTCTCCTTATCATGTTTTTGTGCAAAGTAAAGTTTCTATGTTAAAGTTGATGCTATATTTGGGATTGCTGCGTAGAAACAGCATTCCTGTCTGTCACGACAGAGCTCTGTAAAAAAATTGAAAAAATCTGCAAATTTACGAGCGTTATCCTCAGATATGTACGCAACTTTCATTAGTTTTGAGTTTTTCCATTTGAGCAAGTTAAGTGCCCCTGCCAGATTCATCTTTACGGACTATTCTGTTTTGACAGATTCTGCCTTTTATTTCGCATTGCCGCTTTTGCTATGTTGAATGAGTTTCTTTGTTCCATTAACTTTCAGAAGCTATGTGCAATGTCCAGAAGTGTTAAGAATGATTGTGTCACCTCTGAATATGTGAATTTTTATTATGCACTAACCCTCTAATGAGTTTGCTTGAAGTTTGTGTGAAGGAAGTTTTCAAGGGTCAAGAGAAGAGGATGATATACTATGATCAAGAAGAGTGAAAGGTCTAAGCTTGGGGATGCCCCGGTGGTTCATCCCTGCATATTTTAAGAAGACTCAAGCATCTAAGCTTGGGTATGCCCAAGGCATCCCCTTCTTCATCGACAACATTATCAGGTCACTTCTAGTGAAACTATATTTTTATTCCATCACATCTTATGTTCTTTACTTGGAGCGTCGTTTTGCTTTTATTTTTGTTTTGTTTTGAATAAAGTTGGATCCCACCATTCTTATATTGGAGATATTACGCTCCGCTTTTTCATATGGAACACTTGTGTTCTTAATTGTGCTTTAATGTTCATGGCGAAGGCTGATTGCTTCGTTAAATTGCTATTTGGTTGGAATCAGAAAATGCTGCATATGGTTTGGTAACTTGGCAATTGTTTGAGCTCTCATAGATCATGTTTAAGCTCTTGCATCATGTAGTTTAATCTATTAATGAAGAACTACCGTAGAGCTTGTTTAATTTGGTTTGCATGATTGGTCTCTCTAAGTCTAGATATTTTCGGGTAAAGTGTTTGAACAACAAGGAAGACAGTGTAGAGCCTTATAATGCTTGCAATATGTTCTTGTGTAAGTTTTGCTGTACCTGTTCATACTTGTGTTTGCTTCAAACAACCTTGCTAGCCCAAACCTTGTACCGAGAGGAAATGCTTCTCGTGCATCCAAACACCTTGAGCCAAAACCCATGCCATTTGTGTCCACCATATCTACCTACTATGTGTATATTTTCTCCATTCCAAAGTAAATTACTTGAGTGCTACCTTTAAAATTTCATTCCTTTATCTTTGCAATATATAGCTCATGGGACAAATAGCTTAAAAACTATTGTGGTGATGAATATGTAGTTATGTGTCTTAATTCTTATAAGTTGCTTGTTAAGCGGTAACCATGTTTCGGGGACGCCATCAACTTTTACCTTTGTTGGATATCATGTGAGATGCTATGCATGTTCGTCTTGTCTGAAGTGCGATTTCATGATCAAATGGTTTGAGTATGCATATGTTAGAGAAGAACATTGGGCCGCTAACTAAAGCCATGTATCATGGTGGAAGTTTCGTTTGGACATACAACCTCAATCTCTTATGAGAATATTAATGTTGTTGAATGCTTAAGCATTAAAAGAGGAGTCCATTATCTGTCTATGTTGTCCCGTATGGATGTCTAAGTTGAGAATAATCAAAAGCGAGAAATCCAATGCGTGCTTTCTCCTTAGACACTTGTACATGCGGCATAGAGGTACCCCTTTGTGACACTTGGTTGAAACATATGTTATGCGATGATAATCCGTGTCTTCCGAGCTAAGTAGGACAAGGTGCGAGCACTATTAGTACTCTATGCATCGACATGCAACTTGTAGGAAGTATTATGCATAGCACATATGAATTATTACTACCATTGACAAAATTGTTTCTATGTTTTCAAAACAAAATCTCTAGCACAAAAATAGTAATCCATGCTTCCCTCTGCGAAGGGCCATTCTTTTACTTTATTGTTGAGTCAGTTTACCCACTTCTTTCTATCTTAGAAGCAAACACTTGTGTTAACTGTGTGCATTGATTCTTACATGTTTACTTATTGCACTGTTATATTACTCTATGTTGACAAAAATCCATAAGATATACATGTTACAAGTTGAAAGCAATTGCTGAAACTTAATCATCCTTTGTGTTGCTTCAATTCATTCTACTTTGAATTTATTGCTTATGAGTTAACTCTTATGCAAGTCTTATTGATACTTGTCTTGAAAGTACTATTCATGAAAAGTTTTGCTATATGATTCATTTGTTTAGTCATTATCTTTGTTAGCAATCTTTTGTTCAGATCACTCCATTCATCTCATATGCTTTACAATAATGTTGATCAAGATTATGTTGGTAGCATGTCACTTCAGAAATTATTTGTGTTATCGTTTACCTACTCGAGGACGAGTAGGAACTAAGCTTGGGGATGCTTGATAGGTCGCAAACGATAATTTCTTATGTTCCATGCTACTTTTATTACAATACTTGAATGTTTTATACATACTTTACAGCATTATTATACATTTTTCCAGCACTAACCTATTAACAAGATGCCGAAGTGCCAGTTTGTTTTCTGTTTTTGGTTTCAGAAATAAGTAAGGAAATATTCTCGGAATTGACGAAATCAACGCCCAGGGGCCTATTTTTACACGAAGCTTAGACCGAGGGAAAGGTGGGGCAACAGGGGCCACACACCAGGCGGCGCACCCAAGCCGGCCGCGCCGGCCTGTTGTGTGGGGCCACGTCCCCCGACCTACCCTTCCGCCTACAAATAGCCTTCGTCGCGAAACCCCCGTACGAGAGCCACGATACGGAAAACCTTGAGACGCGCCGTCGCCAATCCCATCTCGGGGGATTCAGGAGATCGCCTCCGGCACCCTGCCGGAGAGGGAATCATCACCGGAGGGCTCTACATCATCATGCCCGCCTCCCGATTGATGCGTGAGTAGTTCATCCTTAGACTATGGGTCCATAGCAGTAGCTAGATGGTTGTCTTCTCTGTGCTATCATTGTTTAGATCTTGTGAGCTGCCTAACATGATCAAGATCATCTATTTGTAATGCTACATGTTGTGTTTGGCGGGATCCGATGAATATAGAATACTATGTTAAGTTGACTATCAATCTATCATATATGTGTTGTTTATGTTCTTGCATGCTCTCCGTTGCTAGTAGAGGCTCGGCCAAGTTGATACTTGTAACTCCAAGAGGAGTAATTATGCTCGATAGTGGGTTCATGCCTCCATTGAATCTGGGACATGATAGAAAGTTTTAAGGTTGTGGATGTGCTGTTGCTACTAGGGATAAAACATCGATGCTTTGTCTAAGGATATTTGTGTTGATTACATTACGCACCATACTTAATGCAATTATCTCTTGTTTACAACTTAATACTGGAAGGGGTTCTATGATAACCTGAAGGTGGATTATTTAGGCATAGATGCATGTCGGATAGCGGTCTATGTACTTTGTCGTAATGCCCTGATTAAATCACATAGTAATCATCGTTGATATGTATTGAATCTTTATTTGTCAATTGCCCGCCTGTAATTTGTTCACCCAGCATGTTAGTTATCTTATTGGAGAGACACCTCTAGTGAACTGTGGACCCGGTCCATTCTTTTACATCTGAATACATTCTACTGTTCTATTTTCTTTGCAAACAAACACCATCTTCCACTCGATACGCTTAATCCTTTGTTTTCAGCAAGCCGGTGAGATTGACAACCTCTGTTACGTTGGGGCAAAGTACTTTATTGTGTTGTGCCTTCCACGTTGGCGTTTCACCGGTGTTGCCGCACTACATTCCTCCACCAATAACCTTCACGTGCTTCTCCTACTGGTTCGATAACCTTGGTTTCTTTCTGAGGGAAAAACTTGTCGCTGTGCACATCATACCTTCCTCTTGGGGTTCCCAACGGACGTGTGCTTTACCATCACAAGGAAGTTGTTGACTACACGCCAGCAGTATACCCCAGATTATTCATGTAGATGACAAGGGTAGAAGTGTGGGGAATGCAATGGTGCACCCAAGAAGTGCATGTTTTAGGCCTAAAACCCTTTATTTTCCCTTTTAAATATAAGAAAAGAAAAAATAATAAACAAAGCCTACCTGGCCTGGACGATGATGCGGCCCACGAATCGATTTTCCGGCACGAAACGATTAAGCCCACCCACCCAACCTATTAGTTAACAACTTTAATTGTGCAGGGCGTAATTTGCGGCAACACGTACTACCCATCACGGGTAACCCACACCCCCACGAACTATATCATCGTCGTCTCTTCACACCGTTTCATCTCAGCGACGTCTGGGCGGCCGGCCAAGCAACATCTTTCACGTGTTCATCTGAGAGAAATAGTGTTGATCATCGACGGCACCCCTTTGCCATGGATCAGGTATGTCAACACTTTCACCTGTCGTAATATTATTTGACTTGTCCTCGAGATAGATCGCAAATAAGGTATGGGAGGCCGCCATGGGAATCGACCAGATCAGTACATCCAAAATCTCATTGGCTATTGTCGGCGCTTCATACTTATTAGTTTATACTTAACAGATTCTAGTTCTCCGAAAACCCCTTTCGGGTAGATCATAAACAGAAGTATAATGTCCTTAGGCCGCCATGTTCTTATTGTGTAATCTACCGCGTACAATAAACTATGGTTAGATCATCCAGGGCAGATTAACGTTTGGGTAAATAATCGATTGTCCCCTTCTTATTTTATCGCAATGATTTGCACTAATCGCCACGAGTTAGATCTCTATATCCGGGACGCTTGAGTATTCCACACAAGAACTCATCTGTTATATGTGTTATACACTTTGCTAGGTGGCACAACGTGTTAGCCCACGGCGTTGCGGTGCTGCTGTGAGGAAGAACAAAAAGCATATCGTAAGAGGTATACAAATTTACGACACTCTTGTTTTCCAAGGAAATTGTAGTATTCTGGTTTATGTATATAATTTTGTATGCAGGTCCTAACTGTGAGGAGGGTGAGGATTTTGAAGGTTTCATCAGGTATGCCAATCGCGTAAGAATGGATGATGCACAATTTGCTACATTGAAACAGTTAGTTGACAAGCACATGCCAAGAAAGCCACCGTATGTCTGCACGATCAAAAGATCAAACGTCGTGAAGAATAAAGCAAAAATGGTAAGCACTGGATTACACACCAATTTTTTTTTCACAATTTCCTAACATAGCTGATTGAATTCTCTAATTGATTGTAATCTTATATGCAGTACTTCTCGAGGGGCTTTACACTACACCACATTGCTACGCATACACAGCTACCAGCAGAAATAGAAGTTTATTCATCGAATGTTAGAATTGCAACAGTTAAGATGGTGATGAGCAAGTCACAGGTCAATGGAAAAGGCAAAGGAGGTGCCATGATAACAACAAACTGGATGGAGGTTGTGAAGAAGACTAATATGAGAGTTAAAAACGTGTTTGTGTTCTGGTTCCGTGGTAGCCGCGGTGGTGGTCTCAAGCTTCTGGTTGATATTCTTTGAAATCAACAAATGCATTACATTATTTTTACAATTAGCTTATTTGTCCAAGTTGGAAGTCATGCTGAGACATTTTGATGTTTGTTGCAAACTTTATTTGACATTTATGTCGTACTGTTTTCAAATTATTCATGAATATCATTAGTGGTTCAAATTTTAAGTTTGTTGAAATTATATTCTACTCTAACCACGAAAAAACGCCGTGAAATAACCTTGCTCTCCGTCCCTCGCCTCTCATTCCGACTATCAAACGCCGTCGCTAAGAGAATCTGTTTGAGCTACTTTGATTACTTTGCGCATAAGGTGTGAAAATTAATTTCTATTTGCAGTAGTACTACGACATGAGTAGTACTAATTAAGGTAACAACATGAATTAGCGTGAAATTATGCAAAAATGTGTACCTTGATTGTACTAAATTAAGGGGACAACATTTACCTCAAAAGAAAATTAAGGGGACAACATTAATAATCGATCCCCGTAATTGACTACGCCTCCAAACTATCAAATCCCAACCTTCCCCACTAATTACGGTAACGACATTATTTAGGGAAACAAACTTTGTCACGTTGATATCGACCCTCCCACGAATTAAGGTAACAAGATTATGATCGCCTTTTGCACACTTCCACCTATATAATCGCCTCATCTAACCTCATATCGTCTCTCATCGAAGCCTGGACGGGAAGAGCGGCGTCTGCGAAGTTACAATGGAAGATGATGTAAGTCATACGCAACTCATCTCGTGTTGTCTATATTTAATATCAGATCTAATCTAGTCAAGTACAAACTCGTCTCTTCCGATTGCTCGATGCCCTATTTTCTTTTACGGTGATAGATGCCCTAACCATGTTAGGACTCAAATTTGTGTTACATCTTTTCTATATTCAACTAGGTGGCATCGTTTGCTCGTGTTCGTCATGTTTGTGCTGCTCTTAAGTTGCACAAAAAGCTGAATATAAGAGGTCCGAAATTACCTCCCATTTATGTCTTCCATATGCGATTCTATTGTTGGGCCTGATGTATTAATTTAATACTTACGCAGGTCCTAGAATAAAGTGCGAGCATGAGTTCGAGGTGTTTGTTGAGTATGCAAATCGAGTAGCTATGGATGATGGAGAATTTCGTTATCTGAGAGATACAGTTGATTATCTGAGAAGTAAATGTCAGGAAACAAATCTGAAAACACCCATATATGTCTGCACCATAAAAAAATCACATGTCCAGGAGGGTAAAGCAAAAATGGTAAACATTACAGTACACACAAGAGATTTCTATTTATTTTCTACACCGTAACTATTGTTAATATGTTTGATTTCTTTTATGCAGTACTTTTCGAAGAGATTCACCATGAGCCACATTATCCCTAATGTTGAACTGCCATCAGAAGTAGAAGTCTTATTCTTAGGAAAGGCTCGCCTTAAGGTTAAGATGGTGATGGACAAGTCAAAGGTGAAAGGCAAAGCCAAAGGAGGTGCCATGATAACATCGAACTGGAAGCAACTGGTGAAACTGCACGATATGAGAGTTAGTGACATATTCATCTTCGCTTTTGGTCGAAGCATCGTCGATGGTGAATTCAAGATGGTAGTTGATAGGCTCTGAAATATGAACACTTAGTTCATACTCCAAATATTATGTTATGTTTTTCAAGAACCATTCTGTCATCGATTTATTATCTTCAACTTATTTTCTGTTCATGGAGCATTTAAATTTGGAGTACTTGCACAGAACATTAAACATCAACGAACAAACCCAATTTTGGGGAGCGGTTGCACGAAACAATAAACATCAAATACACACCCAAAATAAAGTTTGAACAGTAACTAGAACAAACCCTAATGCAGTAATCCCAGACGTACGGACTATTTGTTTACGGAGAGTTACAGGCTGACGTGTAATATACCGGTTGGTTCAGATTTGATTCGTTGCTTAAAAATCGGAAACGATCGACCTCCGTGTGTGTTGCTCCATCGTGAGTCCGTAAAGTGTTTTCGTAAGTAAAACGTCCGTATGTATCTCATTAATGACCGTAATGTACTGATCGTCCATTGGGGCAACTGACGACCCAATTTGCTGCACGGCAGCCTAGGCGACGCATTTACCGTGGCCCCTGCGCGTGGATAACTAGTGGCTCCTGCGCGTGGTTTACCGGTGGCGTCCCAATTTGCTGCACGGCAGCCTAGGCGACGCATTTACCGTGGCCCCTGCGCGTGGATAACCAGTGGCTCCTGCGCGTGGTTTACCGGTGGCGAGCCATTAAACAGGAGGGGAACGGATTCGGTGGCATCATAATAGCGAACACGCGTGGCCTCCCAGTCAACAGGTCGTCAACAGCGAACACGCGTACAAGGCCGCAGCACCACTCACTCGGTTCACCGACAGTCCATTTTATCCCATCCAGTGGAGCACATCAGGCCATCCCGCACCAAACCCTAGCTAGCCCATAACCTAAACCCGCCGCCGTCGAGCAGCCGTAGCAAGCGATGGGCCTCAACGACCACGAAGCCGGAGGGAGCAGCGCCCGCGGAGCTAAAATCCGCCGTGCGGCCCCTCGTCCTCAGAGCCTCAACCCCGACGAAGCGACGATCTTGGCCGAGGCGCGGCTGCTCGTTCCGCCGTACTGGCACCTGCCAGCTGGTTGGAGGGTGAGCGCCGCCGGGTACGCCATCCCGCCGGTCCCTGAAAAAGACGAAGATCTGCGCGGCTACATCCGCCGCCGTCGAGCTGCCCTCACGCCGTGGGATCGGGCGAACCCAGACTGGGGGGAGGACAGCGCCTTGTGGAGGCCCCGGTTCGAGATGGAGCGCCTCGACGAGCTCGCCAACCAGTACGGTATGTACGCCGGCGGGAGGTACAATCAACTAGGGCGGCAGTCCTTCTGGGCCGGCAAGGACGTGGACACCGTGCTCGCGGCGCACGGCTATGTCCCTCTTCCTCGCGGCGCGCCACGCCGCCTACCACCACCGTACGGCGAACCACGGGCACCTCCAGCTCTTCCGCCGCGCCGCCACGAAGGGATCGTCCTTCCGCCTCCAGCGACAAGCGAGCCGCGGGACCAAATTTCGATTCGCGGGCCTGCACCTCATCTGCGCGTTCCCAAGCCGGAGCCGCAACCGGATCCGGAGCCCGAGCCGCAGCCGAGGTGGACTGCGTATCTCAATTACCAGTCGGAGATTCGGGCTCCTCACGACCCCGTGGACACACCAGGCCTCACCCAGGCGCTCCAGCAGTCCAAGGCCGAAGAGGAGGAGGACAAATGGTGGTCGCCGGAGATTCGGGCTCCCGACGACCCCGCCGACACACCGGGCCTCACCCAGGCGCTCCAGCAGTCCAAGGCCGAAGTGGAGGACGACGAATGGAGGTCCTCCGACGATGATGAGGACGTGATATTGGGAGATGTGGAGCTGAGTTACCAGGCCCAGATGCGGGCTCACGATGACCCAGCCGATACACCGGGGCTCGCCAAGGCGCTCCAGGAGTCCAAGGCCGAAGCGGAGGGCGAAGAATGGTGGTCCTCCGACGAAGAGGATTAGCCGGGTGGCATGTCTTGGAGGGACAAGCAAAATGTAGAGGCCGCCGATTTAGTGTTTTTTTCTTCCCTTTGCTGTTCAATCTTGTGTAAGAAACTTAGAAAGAATGAAAATCCCCTGTCAGCACTATGTTTTAATGCCAAGTGTCTAACTTTCTTGCATTTTCATATAATCAGAACTCTAGTTTATTAGTCCAGAAGACGTAGCTTGGTTTAGATCTAGGGTAAGAAATGAGTAAAAAATATTCACATACTGGTAGACTTGTGAACCCAAAACAAATAGTCGGTAAAAATAGACCTCTTTTTTTGTTCAAAATGTAATATGCCCTATATATTTTTGACTAAAGGTGCATTGGTTTCACAAAGTCTCGTAGGGTTCTCACATGAAATAACCGTGTATTCAGTTGGAACTAGTCACATGTTGGGCCTTTTGTTTCTGTTGTGCCCGGTTTTTGTTGGCCCATTTTTATAGCCCGAGGCTTTTGTGCGGAGATTGTCTGCGGTTATTGTTGAAACGGGGACACCGAGCGGCGAGGAGCGACGGCGAACGCGACGCGAGCGAGAGCGGAGGAGCTTCTTCTTTTGGTCGTAGCCCCGGTGGTACTTTTCTGAGCCCCTGCACTACATCCTGCACGCCCCCCTCCACGACTTGCTGCCGCGCGCCGCCGCTGATGTAGGGTAGCTATTTGTTAGGGTTAGTACTCAGAAATCTAGGACTCCAGCAGGAGTTTGTAGTTCATTGTGAACATTGATTTAATTTTTGGATTTCTGTTATTGGAATGTTTCGAATGTGTTTGATATGTTATATTTTTTTGTCAGAGATGGATGAAGAAGCAGGATGTCTTATTTGTGGCCAGCCTGACACTAACTGCTTCCGGTCCAAGCGTCGTGCATTTTCATTTGATGTAGCGATGGTGCATTTGTTTGAAGAACTAATTGTATGTATGTTTTGCATAGTACAAGCTAGATATACATTATTTCCCCGCCGTTAGTACTACTTGTATTTGTTTCTTGGATCTTTTCTAAATAAATTGTTTTTTGTTTTCAACTTCAGGTCGTGCCTTGCCATGCTAGGGAGATGCTACATAGTTTAGTAGATAAGTGGGTTGTTGCTGAATGCAATCATGGTTCTGTTTATCATTTCCATGTGGAGAAGACTGAAGCAAGAACTTACCTTTGTGGACCATTCTGGAGTTCTTTTGTAGACGCTTATGTTATGGATGAAAATGACATTGTGGAGTTTACATATGATGAAACTACTTCCAAGTTTGAAGTTGTTGTATTCAATGCTGACCGTGACGAAAAACCATGGGTTCAGTTACCCGGCATGTTTCTTTGTTTCTTAATTATTATTGTGATATTGTTTTCACCTAGTTCTCATTGTTCATTCTTTTTTTTTTTTGTTTGTTCAGATTGTTGGGAGGTTTTGGAGTGCTGCAGAGTTACTTTTGAGAAAACCATTTTCTCAAATTTGCTAGATATTAACTCCGCAGAGATGAATGCAGTTACATGGGCTATATTCAAAGAGCTAAATAAAGTGGAGGAAAGCGAATTCCTCGATTTCTTTGAAGTACCTCAGTTCTTTGTGACGAGGTTGAATGAATCTTCTCTTACTCGTTTGGTTAGTAACTTTTTCACTTGTTTTTATTATTGGATCACTGTTTTTAAGTTTCATTAATAACATACTAACAGTTTTAACGTTTTGTTTGTTTTTATTTACTTTTTTGTAGTTCATTCCATTTGATGTTGCACGTGGATACTATAGACCGAGAGAAGGTGCTGCTATTTTTTATAGCAGATCTATTAATGGACAAATGGTTGGAGCTTATACAATCTACAAGGGGCAGCATATTGAGTTTATAGATGGATGGAATGCGTTCTGTGTAGCAGCTCATCTTGTGATAGGTTCATTAGTATGTTTGAAGATTGAGTTCAGGGATTTGTGCATCAGGCTTGAGATTGAAGATATCACATTATAAGATATGCATATGGATGAATCCTCATAGAATGAAAGGAGAAATTGTGATTCATCTTTGTATTCGGGTTGTAATTTTTTTATTTCAGCAAAAACTTTCGTGCGTTTTGTAGTCAAAACTATTTTTTGTGTCACACGTTTTTGTGAACATAATCCGCTAGACATAATATGTTGGTTAATTCTATTTTAACCCTAAATGCACATGTGCTGCTGATATATTCGGTTAACATTTCGGACAGGTGATAATAGGCCGGTTTGTACTAAGCCCATTAACGTGGAGCATGGACGCGGGAAGGAACACTCATGGCCCATCCAGCAGGGTTCTCTAGTTTTTTCTGTTTTTTTCCAACTCGAATTTAACTGAAATTTAATAGTTTATTTTCACAGAAATTCAAAAATGAAAAAACCTTCACACCTCGTCTTAGAATGGATACGAGTGTGTGCAAAATTTCTGGAGCGTTTCTCGAAGGTCGAAAAATCCACATTCTTAGAAACGGAACCGTTTGGGTTACATCAAACCACTTTTCTAAGCTAGTCGATTTTTCGACCTTCGAAAAAAAATCTAGTTTTTTTTACCCAATATGTCACACGTTTTTGTGAACATAATCCGTTGGTTAAAACTTTTTTTGAATTTTTTGAATTTAACCAGATGTGCTGCAGATTTATTCAGATCAAAAGTAAAAAACTTTTCAGTTAGGCCGAAAGACATGTAACGCGGTTTGTACTAAGCCCATTAACGTGGAGCATGGACGCGGGGAAGGAACACTCATGGCCCATCCAGCAGGGTTCTCTAGTTTTCTTCTGTTTTTTTCCCAACTCGAATTTAACTGAAATTTAATAGTTTATTTTCACAGAAATTCAAAAAATGAAAAAACCTTGACACTTCGTCTTAGAATGGATACGAGAGTGTGTGCAAAAATTTCTGGAGCATTTCTCGAAGGTCGAAAAATCCACATTCTTAGAAACGGAACCGTTTGGGTTAACATCAAACCACTTTTTCTAATCTAGTCGATTTTTCGACCTTCGAAAAAAAATCCAGTTTTTTTTACCTAATATGTCACACTTTTTTGTGAACATAATCCGTTGGTTAAAACTTTTTTTGAATTTTTTGAATTTATCCAGATGTGCTGCAGATTTATTCAAATCAAAATTAAAAAATTCAGTTAGGCCTCTAACGGGCCAATGTGGGCCGCCAGACCTCTAACTGCATGTTCGCCTCCCGCCCCTATATCCGCCCAATACTGTGGCAGTTCCACCGTTCTGTCCCAACCCCGGCCGTTCGTCTACCGCATCCCAGTGCTCCCTTCCTCCCACGCTGTCCATGGCATCTGCCTCTTCCTCCGTCGTGGCCGGAGACGAGAAGTCCACGACGGAGAAGTACCGCATCCTTGCGCACGGGAGGACATATATCGACGTCGTCTACACCAATGAGGCAGCGACTGTTGATAGAATTCTTCGTATGTACGAGGGTTGGCTCGACGAGGACGAGGACAGGTTCAAGTTCGTTGGTCTGGATCTCGAGTATGACTCTAGCGGACACAAGTTGGCGGTAATGCAAATCGCCATGAGGGAGCACGTTCTTGTATTCCACTACATTAGGTACAAGGATCATTGATTTTTATGTCCCTACATTGAATTTAAAGCGTCCCTACATTTTCATTACAGTACTTGTTGAATTTATTTGTGCTGCTCTTGACAAAGGTGCAAGGATCATTGTCCGCGCCTACTGACTTTTCTCAAGGACAGGCAATACACTTTTACAAGTGTTGATAAAAGAAATGACACAAAAGTTCTTCGTGCGGCCGGTCTTCCTGTTCCAGAAGAGAGACACATCGACATCCAGGACATTTTCAAGATTAAAGGTCAACCGTAGGCTGGAATGGCTGATCTTGCAGCAAAGCTCATTGATCCCAAGTTTGCCAACATGAAGAAGGAGTTCAAGTACAACCGGCGAAGGAAGGAAGGGCATTCTTTCTGGGAATGCAAGCCACTGTCCTGGATGAACCTCGAATACGCAGCTATTGACGGCTATCTCAGTTATGAGATATACAACAAGATCTACACGGTGAACGAGGGACAAGCTCACCTCCAGAGATCAGGCCACATCTGCCCCAGATGCAAAAATCAGGATGAATCTTCATCAATGAACAAGCGTCAGAAGCAAGCCTGGGAGTGATAAGAATCAACGGGGCAAGTCTAGTGTGTTTGTGCGGTCGTAATTATATTCGCGATGTGTCCAAGACATAGTTGTGCTCTATGTTATTTGTGAACAAATTCTCCATATTGTTTTGTAAGTATCATACAGTGATCTGTGCAGTCTGTAATCATATTCGCAATGTGTGCAAGACATAAGCTGTGCTCTATGTCATTCGTGAACAAAATTGTCCTTGTTGTGTTGCAAGTATCAAAATTCGGCCTTTGACAATCAGACCAATGTTTGTACACCAAATAATACACAAGTGCAACAAGTAGTGTAGTTCATAATGTAGACAAGCAATTAATCATCATATGCTTGTCAGAACTTCCGGTGGTTCCTCATACTTCCGATGGTCCCTCATATCTGCATTGCATGAAATAACACACAAATCAGTGGCACATAAAATAGTAGAAGATTAGTGCAAGCTATTTAAGTAGGGCTGAACCAAATACTCACTCCTTATGTAGCCTGCACTTCATCTTGTTGTTTCTGTTATGACCTGGTTGATTGCAAGCAGTGCACAACCTATCCTTCTTCCGCTCGTCGTGTGACAATATCCTGCCATGTTTTGACGTTTGTTGATTTGTATCCTTGTCCTTATAGTACCTCTTGTTTTGTTTAGGTGCTCCTTTGGTCTCAGCTTGGTCAGGATCACCCACTACTGGTGCATCTCCTCTGTTTTGTGCGTCCTCATGGTAAGCCCTTGAATGAGTGGTCTGGACGCCTTTTCTCCTGTATATTATGCCTTTCATGCATTTCATAAGCTCGCTGAAAGATTCTGGGTCATGCAATGCGGCATCAAAAGCTTCTGCTCCAATTAAGGTAAGCTCGCTATGCTTTCTCCGCTCAGCTACCCCTTCCCATCCCCATCCGTACGAATCACTCTCGGGTCTCGAGGGCAAACCATACCTTGCATCCTTCGAGAACCTTCGGAGAACACAACAGTTTGGAATTTCTGAGTACCCCACATAATGCAAAACAAACAAGATGTGCTTGCAAGGTAGCCCTTTCCGATACATCCTTCGACAGCTGCACGTTATTGTTTCCTCTTTGCTTTCAGGTCTGTAATCCACGGAAAACAAATGCTTACGGTTATTCATCCATGACACAACGAAGGTTGTTAACCCACCAACACATCCTAGTTGATCTAAAATCTCTAGGCCCCCAATCTTTTTCAGCTCCCCTTGAACGAGGTAGAAGTTTGCAGCACTGAATTTACGGGCAGCAGACATCTCTATATCCTTGTACCCGGTAACTGCAACCGGTAGTGTCTGAGAGTCTATGGTGTCGTGGCGGGCCTCTTCCTCCCGGACACGGCTACTGTTATTCTCGTAGTGCACAACCATATCCACCATTGTCAGTCCAAAGTCAAGGTGGGTGTGTAGGGTGGAGTTCAAACTCTCGCTCCTCTGGTTGCTTTTCATTCCAAGGAAATATCCATTCGCTAGATAAGCGGCTGACCACAACTTCTTCCTAGCATACATCCTCTTCATCCATTCTTTGGTTAATGCCGTCTGGTGCTTCTCGATGAATGCCCTCCATCTCTCCTCGAATACTTGTTCCGAAGTGCTGTAGTACAGCAGCGACCGGAATTCATTGTGAGCCAGGGGGTCAAGGTGCTTCTTCATGTTCTTCTCAATATGCCACGTACAAACACGGTACCACACGCCTGGAAAGACTTTACCAACAACGGCGATCATTGCAGCGTCCCCATCAGTGATGATCCCTTTAGGCTTCTGCTGATACATGGCCTTCAGGAATGTTTCTAACAACCACTTGTATGTTTTTTCCTTCTCGTCCGAGACAATGGCGCATGCAAAAACAGTAGTCTGGCGGTGATTGTTCATTCCCACAAAAGGTATGAACGGCATAGCATACCGATTTGTTTTGTACGTGCTGTCAAACACCAGCACGTCACCGAAGTTGGCATAGTCCTGCCGAGACTGAGAATCACACCAGAACAGGTGTAACAATTTTCCACCTTTACCAAGCTTGTAATCAAAAAAGAATTCAGGATCATCTCTCTTCCTCTTCTCCATAATGCCAATGGTTGTGTTGGCGTCACCCTTTGCAATCATCTTCCTCTTTTCACGGCAAGACATGTTGTAAAGATCCTTTCTTACAAATCCTACCGTGCTGTATTTTCCATTGTCACTGATAAATGTCCTCATAATGTTGAATAATCTCATCCCAGCAGCTCCCAGTGACATGATCCTAGATTTCTGATGATCCTTGATCTTTCTATGAGACCGAAGAAAAGCGATTTGATCAGCTGTAGCAGGCTTATGGTTGTGATTGTCGTCAAATCTCAGAACAGTCTGTCAACACCCGGATTTTTAAGTCCGGATGCCTATTATGTCATACATCACAATCCCAGGAATATTGTTGTTGCGAGGCATAATAGTTAAGTATCACAGTCATCATTTATTACAAACCATATTGTCTTACAATTGGAATCACATGATCCATATTACACAAATAGTTGATCTGTTGATCAACGAACAAAACACAAGTTCATAGCGGAAGCGTAAAGATAAAGGGACTCTCTAGTCCACAGGCCAACGCTTGACGTCAGAAAACTCCTAGTTGTCGTAGGCGTCCTGCTGGTCCTCCTCCTGGTAGTTCCGTTCATCTTCATACTCTAGCCATTTGATTAGCCAGGGACAAAGCCGTGAGTACTTTAAGTACTCGCAACTAATACTAATGTAAGCTAAACAATTCTAGTGGGGGTGCTAAGCTCTATTTTATTTGCATAAAGCTAGTTTTAGTTTACCAGCATTTTATAAAGACTTATTCATGTGCTAACTAACTCAAGTGGGAACATTAGTGTCATTCCCACAACATTGTTGTGATTCAAAAACCCAAGTCACCATTCCATTTCATCAACATTTCTGAGATGCTAACACTGGAAACTGTATGGCCCTTCCAATTGTCCGTAACCGTGGACACGGCTATTCGAATAGGTTTACACTCTGCAGAGGTTGCACACTTGTGCCACAACATTTGATTTTATCCGTCGGGATAACCCCGAATCATCGTAACACGCACGCGGATCATCAACCATAACCTTTCATTTACAAACTCTAGTATGAGCACCTCTCCCCATGAGCTTGGCCTCCCAATGAAGACCAACTGTCAACCCTGGGAACTGCACAGGGCTTGGCCGTACAATTCACCTCAATTCACATCATTCATCAACAACGGAGGCAGCCTCGGCATAACCCCTATGATGTGTGTTCAGAGGGAACCCATACTAAGGTATATAAACTTCTAGTTAAGCCCTTACCCATAATCAGGTATTGTGGGGGTACTTATGAATTGGAAAGGTATCGCATCCAAACCAATATTAGTTTTTAATCAAAAATCACTATCTTCTCTTGGTCATCATCACCTTCAAAATTCATTCAATGGAATGCATCATCATTCCAAAGTTTCAAATTCATTTCAAATCACAAGTTCCCATCTAGAGTAGTCAACTTTTATGTTTAGCACTAGCATCTAATCATGAGGGGTGCTACTACTTGTAAAGCTAGTTAGGCTAAGTTTGATACTCTTGTAGTACTCTAGACTTAGACCAAAGTTAACTATAAAAGGAAACTTCAAGATTCAATTTGGAAAAGTTGAATGATAAAATTTGGGATGGGTTCATGAAGCATAAGAAAAGATGAGTATGCCTTGTTCTTGGTAGAACTTTGCACTGCAAGAAGATTAACTTGCCTTGGTAGTTCTCAAACTGTTCCTCCTCCTCCTCTTGGTAGCAACCTTCTTCTTCGGTGTACTCTCCGGTGCTAGCGTCTAAATTTGAATACGAGTATAATTACTCACTAATTCAATGGCTATTCCATACATGAACACACAAACTAGTCTATGCACACAAGTAATCTAATTAGAGTGCATGGGTTGTGGTGTTTGAGGAGATTTTATTTCTTTGTATTTAATATGTAAATGATAGTTTCCATAAGGTTCTTGAGAAATAATTTCCTCTCATTGAAATCTTCTTAAGATTTAATTTCTCAAACAATAATACATGAACTCCTATTGACCTAGGTCAAATGTTCATCATCATCATTTGTGAAAATGATTTATATGAGGTAGATCACCTCATATCATTTAATAACACTACCCATGATTTAAGTCCCAAGTAATTCATATAAGAGAGTTTGGACCAGGGGTCCAAACATCCCATGAATTCATGTGAGACAAGTTTAAGTGAAGCATAAGACTCCACATAATTTATTTTAATAGTTTTGGACAATATCAACTAGTTAAACCTAGCTATATTAACCATTAATTAAACTAGGGCATGATCATCATGCAAAGTGACCACACCATTGCGTAATCAATTAGTGTAAGTCAAATGTGAGCTACTAGAGTTGGAATTAACTTAATATCTATTTTATTTGATTTTTAATAATTATTTGAATAGGGAAAAGTCCCTGCCTTGTTATATTTATCACATGAATTCTACAAGGAATCTGGTCCTGAGACCAGTGGCATGTTGTAGATAATTTCACTAGCTTTCCAACAATATAAAGTTCATTAAATTTGGTTGAGCCAATTTAAATCTATCGATTTTTAAAGTGGAGGCAGTATTGGAATTATTTGATTTTGTTTAAAACTAATTTGAAATAAAAAGGCCGGCGGGAAAGCTAACTGGGCCAGATTCAAACGAAACGGCCCAAACCAGCCCAGTCTAGCCCAGCCACGGTCCACAGACGCGCGGCGCGCTGACAGGGTGGGGTCCGCTCGTCAGCCTCTCTTTAAAGGCGAAGCGGTACGGGCTGCTGCGGCGCGTTGGATTAAAATCTAATCCAACGGCCGAGGGTCATCGTCACGACGGCGAGAGAGGGGGCTCGCCGGCGGCTCAGGTAGGGGGTCGGAGGGCTTACGGCGGCTCCAGCGAGGGATGGCAGTATGCTCGGGGTAGATGTGGACGACGGCGAAGCTCCAGGTACAGGTGTCGCCTGAGGTGGTCTGGTTCACCGGCGATTGCTGCAGAGCTTCCGCGGTTGAAACTTTGGATGAGCATAGCTCATGATCAAGAATGATTTTGGCATGGGGACCTTTACAGAAGTGGTTCACCTTGATGTTGACTTTGAAATGGTGCAAAGAGTTAGCAAGATTTGATGTGAGAAAATTGAATGGCAATGGCTCAAAGTAGTGATCAGGTTATAATGGTCAATTTTGACCATTATCCTATGTGAGCTAGTTTTGCATTTGAAAATTATTTGAATTGTGATTCTTTGATTCCAAAAGTTGTAATAAGGGTTTAGTATCATTATTCCACTAATGGTGAAGACCAAATTGGTCTACGGTCAAAATTTATAAAAATGCCATAGGGCATATGTGAGGGTTTTTAGGGTTTTTCATTTATTGGATTTTCTTCCCCTTTGATTTATTTGGTTGGTAATCTTCATATGATCACCTTAGGGTTTTACAACATAGCACAAACATATATTAACAATCATCATGGCATATCACTCAAATGCACAAGTCCTATGCAGGGTACTATATGCAAAATAAAAGTTTTTGTTGGTTTGAAATTTTGATCTCTGGAATTCTTCTAATTTTCTTTTATTGAAATTTGGGATGTTACACAGTCCAAACACCCTTTTTCTGTTATACGACACACTGAAATGGGCACCACAGTTGCAGCGAGACTCAGGTCGGTGCCTATACGTTCGGTCTTCCATTTCTAAGTACTTGCTTTCACGTTGCCCAGCCCTGGAGCAAAGAAACCGCCTATACCGAATGGTGGATGTCCCTAATTCATCAAGGCGTTCCTTTTTCTTCTCGCGTCGAATGCTAAAACCATGTTCTTTGGCATACTTGTTGTAGAAGTAATAGGCAGCCTCTTCGGAAAGAAAGATCATGGCCCTTACAGCCTCATACTTTCGTTGTCTGTTCATTTCAGCATCAATATCATATGGATCCTTGTCATCTTCGTGCTTAGTATGGTCCAGCTGGGAACTTCCTGTCACCTAAACAAATATGACAAACATGGCGTTATTGTTACTGACACTTTGATTTGTTCTATTATGCATTGCAATGCATCAAAAGAAAATCTTACTTCGCTTTTGCATTCAGATTTTGACAGCTGTGAAACCCCCCCTTCTAATGATTTTGACTGCTCAGGAACATCCTCTTCATAAGCAAAGTCTTCCAAATCAGAATCCCCGTAGTAGGTAAGCTCACTGTTTGTGATTACAACAACCTGCGCAATTTGTAGGAAAATAGCAAATTACATGTATATTCATCTTCACCTGGAAGAAGGCAAGTAAGATAAAAGAAAACATACATCACTCGTATTTTCAGAAGTGGGTTCATCATGTGTATCACTTATGCTGTCTTCATCATCGATGTCCATCTACAAAATTTGCAACAAGGAGGCAAATATCAAGGACAAGATATTCCCATGCATACTGCACTGATAAAATATGAAAATGTGAGTGACTCACATTATCAGACTCAGATACAGGATCACCAAAAATGCTATCATCATCATCAGACGAAGGTACTTCATATTCATCTTCTGAAGATGAAATATCATAACCCTCCCATCTAGAGTCATCAACGTCTGTACTTGCTTTCTCATTGTCAATCCGAGAAGCCATAGAGCCATCCATCTGTCCAAATAAAACAACATCACTGACCTAATCAACATAAAAACTCGGCTTGGAATTCATTGTGTGATGCAGATTAACAAAAAATATACCAAAAAATTGGTAAAAAATTGAAAAACAAATTAAACACTAAGCAGAAATGCGACGATACATCCTTCAAAGTATACATGGAATAAGAAGAGAATAACAGTGTGGCACGGGGGGCTAACCTCTTCTGGGCGTCGGTGGCAATCTAGGCAGCCACGGGAAGTTAGGCTCGGCGGTGCTCTGCCTTGCAATGGAACGACCTATATGTCGATCGTGGGGAGGCGGAGCCGCGGAGGGTGGATGACTCAGACGTTCGCCGCCGTAACGTTGTCGTGCGCACCGCGGCGACGGCCAACGATCCACCGGATGCGGGAATGATAGGAGATCGCCGAGGTAACCAGCCATGCCTGCTACGATTGCCCGGGGTACGTGAAAATGGTGGTGGTGAGGGATCGACCGGCTACAACAAGACGGAGGGATCAAAACCCTAGGTATGAATGGCGGCCGTGGGAGGGGTGGAGTCGGGCCAAGGTTGGATGCCGGATCCTTGCCGCGATCGGCGGACAAGCAGTATTCACCGGAGCAGATCTAGATCGGAGATGGCCGGGCTGGAGGCTGCGACGAGCTGATCAAGGTACGTGAGAATGGAAAGTGACAACCGACGACGACCACCACATCGATCCATCGGACGTATACACCGACACGTACATACACCGAAACGTACATACATTGTATACCCTTTCAACGAGTACAAGGGTATACCGTATACCCCTTCAACGAGTACACGGGTATAATCGATACGGATCTTCGGGGGCTAACCTAGCCCGACCCGTTAGCGCCGGCGGAAGGAGCACGTGCATAATGGTACGTTTATGCAATTGTTGGTTTGGGGGCCTATGGAAGCAGTCGCCTTATAATAATGCTTCACGATAACTCGATGGAGTCAGTTTGTTGTAATCCTCGTGTCACGTAACAAAATATGACGATTCCGTACCACATACAAACCAATCAAAAGAACAAACGCATAGCCATCAGCAAAGTAAAAAAAGCAGAGCAAGAGCACTTCATCTTCCTCATGAACGTGGGTGCTACCCTGCTAGGTGGAACGGTGGGTGGTGAGAAACAACTGCCAGTCTATTTTAGCTCACCTCTGGGATCTGATACGAAGCGAATGCGGCGCAAACCATATCGTCTCCGTCCTTGATGAATCCGGACCCTGACCTACCTACCCAGAGTCCAGAGAGAGTCGAGCATGCTAGCCCAGCAATGCCCCTGCCTCATCCTTCTGGCACACCAGCGAGACGCCACCGCCAACCGCGCCTCTTGCGCTGGCCGAGCCGTAGTAGCCAGCCTCCACCTCCGCCTCCTCCTCATGGCCCGTTGTTGCCGTCGCCATCGCTCTCTCGTCCGTGGTCGCTGCCGCCATAGACGCTGCCACAGTAATCAAAGAAACAACATGATTAGCAACTGTCCGAGATCTGGGTGAGGAAGAAATCAAATTTCTGCAAGGCATCAAGCATTGCTTAGGGGAAAGAAGATGGGCGGCCTAGAAATAGCCATCCACTGTACAACCGAAAGGTCAGGAAACAGAAAAGACAACGGCTCCTCACCTTCTTGGCCATTAATTGCAGGAAGATACGGCGGCGCTGTCATCATGGCCTTCCGCCGTGCCGCCATCGTCATGTGTACAGTCGCGGAAAGAAAGGGAATATGGAGGGACAGTACCGATAGCCCAGATCTGGCCCAACAGGCCCAGTCAACCACAGTTGGCCTAGGTAAATTCCAAGAGTAGCGGCCCAAGAGACACCAGATGAGGCCCAGAACGTCGAAGCGCTGTGAGGAGCCCTGGGTCGATGCATTATATTGATGGACTCCTTGGTTTTCCACTATATAGCCTCCTACGTGGTGAATGCATGGTTTCTAATTAATAACTTTATTAGAAGTTGGAATGTCCCCCACAAAAACTTCGGAAGCCAGATTGAAAGAGCCAACGACTTATCTCCTAAGTGTAGTGACATGGTGTCATAATTAACATGCACATGTATATAAGATTATATGGGGCAAACATGAAATTCCATCGCAAAAAGGATAGGAGGAAGAAACCACACATGCATGGTCTCTAGCATTTTTAGTTAAGATTCACACAGAAGAGGGAAGGCATAAAAATAAAACTATAAATTATCTGATGGCTGCTAAGACGATCGATGAGAAAGTATGTTTTCAACCTCTATTGATTTAGATGAGTGATTCTGCACTAACAAAAGTCAATGGGAGCTAGGATTAATATGCATCACCCAAAAAGTTGAGGCATGTCTCCCGCCTCACTCCAGAACAGGTTCCTGCGCCGTGTGAGGCACACATTATTGCTTGTGAAAATTTTGTTTTTGCCACACTAGGTAGAATTTTCCCATTTTGCTTTTGCCACTATAAATTTTGACATCTTGCTTTTGCGTTATTCTCTCTCATTGAGGGCAAATGTAACATGAACTCATAATTTTCATTTTGGTTTCACCCCACATGGGGAAAAACTGATACATTACCACGACTGGCAGGGCAGAAGCAAAATGTCCATTCCGATAAATCAAAGGAGATGTTACAGTGGCAAAAGCAAAATGGACAAAACCTATTGTGGCAAAAACAAAAATTTCCCCATTGCTTTCGCTCCCCCCACCCCGCCACCACACACAAATAAGGAAGATTCCCCTGGACGAATGTGAGCACAGAGAGGAGTTGCGTGCACAGTATACGCCTACGCCTTAAATAGTACTTATGGCCCCTCTATCTCATCTTCTCGTTTCAGATCCGCTTAACGATCATCTACTCCTAAAGTCGCAGATCTTTCATCACTCCGTAGAGCGAGCATGGAGCTGTCCAACAAGCAGCCAGACGCAGAGGTAGGGTCGTTGGCCGGGCTGGATTCGCTTACGACCAATCGACACAAGCTTAGGAACTTCACTAGCTACAGGATGTGCTTTAGAGGGCTACACCCTCCGATATATTATGTTAGTATATACAGCATTTTTTTCCTTCAGTGTCACACTTGGATGTTTTTTGGGCCAACTCTTGTTAGCATCTATTTGCAGTGCCTTGCCAACTGCAGAATTTCGCACATTGCATGCGCCGCCTGCGCCAGAAAACTGCCTGGCAGCGAGTGCCCTGGTTGCGACAACGGAGGAGTCTTCGAGTACACCGACAATATCGAGAAATGTTTAGTGGGGTTGGAGATCAAGTGCAAGCACGCTGGTTGCAACATGAGCGTCAGCTGCCTCGATTTCTTAGATCACGAGAGGCTGTGCCCGCACGGGTTGAACATAAGTTGATCTCGCCCGTGTTTGCAACTTGAGATCTGTTGTAACTTTGTAGAGATCTCAACTTTGTATGCATGGCGTGAAGCGGTTCGTAGATGTCGAGTTATTTTGCCAACAAAGTTATTTTCTAATGTTAGCTAGCTACTACTAGCTATATTAGTAAAGGAACATGTGTGATTTGGGGCCCTTAATTTTAGTACTCCAGTATACAAGTTGAGGGCTTTGCCTATTTTATCTCCAGACACTATGTAATTTGGAACCCCACCGATTAATGCAGCTCACCTTGTTTGATTCATAGCATTGTCAATGTAATTTTGTACCGTGTAACTTGATTCAAATGACTGAACCCTAAAAAATTCAAGTGGATTGCAGCGTTCTTCCTTTAATTTGGTGCAACCAAACGACTTATGCAACTAATTTCTGCGTGTTTTTATAATTTCTTTAGGATTTCACATGTCATAACATACTATTTATGCGCCTTTGCTATCCCCATGAAGGGACAAGATGCTCCCTGGGCGGGACCCAGGCAGCTAATGTGCGTTGCATCTTGACCGACTGGACGGTTGACCAGCGAAGAGCCGCTTCAGTCACAGAATATATAGTTATTATAGTACCGTTCAAGGTTGGCAAGACGGACTGAGATTCAGTGACTAGCTTACAGCCAGTCACGCCGTAACTTGATCTTTCATCCACCCTATACTTAACTTGATCTTCTGGATGGATTGGCAATTATTACTTATGGATGGAATATTTTGAAGGCTTGCAAGATTAAGGAAAATGACATATGGCTCTTTAACTTCGTCCACTGCCCGATTATGTCCTTTCAGTGAGTGTTTATACTGGATAATAAAACAAGTCTTGAGGAGATCTGTATGACAAATACAACTCTGAACTTGTTCATGATGTTATATGGATGTGCTCTAACTCATTATTGTGAGATAAATGTGACATACGATATAAGTCTCACCTCTCCCCCCCCCTCATACTCCGTACATTTAACTTGTTCATGCTGATCCGAACTTCTAACATAATAATGGTACTCGAATAGGAGTAACAGTTTTGGGCATTTGGGGCAAATACGTATAAAATAAGGACGTATCTTTTGTCAGATTGCCATGACCATTGAATTGACAAAACAATACAGAGGATAGGGGCGTGCTCGATGGTGCTAGCTAGCTGTGGCTATACAGTAACTCTTGTTGTCTACTCTTGTAGACATGTGATAGGCATCGCGTTCATACCCTGTCAAAAGATTTTGAATTTTCACGGTTAGCGAGAAGAGGAGTAGCCCGCTCTAGCAGAAGGGGATTCTCTTTGCCTGTCCTGACTCTGGGTCACTAACATCTGAGTCCCACACTTTGTGGGCCCCATATTTCAGTGACTCAAAGTAAGGGTAATGTTAGAGAGACAAATTAAGAGAATATTTGCCCCGCTCTGCCTATTATATACTCCCTAGCCACAACCCTCTATGGCCTTATCCCTATCCCCTTCCCATCTTCTAAGTTCAGATTCCATTTACAAGCATTGGGAACTTGGTCATGAGTCTCCCAGTGCAAACGAGCAGCCAGATAAAGAGTATATCGTCTGTGGGCTACACACATGCAGACAATTTTGTACTCACTCCGACGTTTCTCTCTCACATTTGGACTGACAATTTCATCGGGAAGACAATGATGCGCGCAGGCGGCGTGCAAGGCAAGGCATCGATTTGACCGGAATTTTCACGGTCAGTGAGAAGAGCCGCAGCCCGTTCTACTTGGGTCATTGACAGCAGGGCCCTCGCCTATATATATACAAGTCGAAGACTACAACACTCTTTCCCTATCCCCTTCCCATCCTCTAAATTCATATTCCATTTACAAGCGTTGGGCATGGAGTTTCCTAGTCCTAACGGGCAGCCAGCTGAAGGATCTACCATTAGAGCTTTTTACGACGATGATACAATGAGAAGAATGTTCACCTGCGGTTTGTGCTCTCAATTGGCACGAACACCAATATACAAGGTTGGTACTTTCTTCACTAGGTCCATCCAGCTATATTTTAATTTGGGCCAACAGTCATGTTAATTTCCTTGTATTAAGCAGTGCCTTTGCGGGTAACCTGCAAAGGCACTGCTTAATACAAGGAAATTAATATGACAGTTGGCCCAAAGAAAAATACAGCTATATGGACCTGGTGAAGAAAAGTACTAACCTCGTATATTGGACGTTGTACGATTTGAGAGCACAAACTGCAGCTTAAGATTCTTCCCAATTCTTTCGGGTCGAAAAAAGCTCTAAATGTAGATCGTTGAGCTGGCTCCCCGTTTGCACTAACTCCATGCCCAATGGTTATAAATGGAATCTTACTTTGAGGATGGGAAGGGGATAAGGATAGGATCTCTGAGGATAGAGTGAAGTGGCTTTGTACTTGTATATATAGGTAGAGCGGGGCAAATATTTTCTTACTTTGTATCTCTAACATTATCCTTACTAGTCACTGAAATGTGGGGCCCACTAGATGCGGGACCCAGATGTCAATGACCCAAAGTCAGAGAATCCCCTTCTGGTAGAGCGGGCTGCTCCTCTTCTCGCTGACCGTGAAAATTCAAAATCCTTTGAGAGCATATGAACGCGTGCTGATACACTCAACAAAGAGAGAGAGAGACGGTGAAGAGGACTTTGAGTTCTCGTAACAAGCAGCTTCACCTGCCCCAAATAAGTACGTCCGGTCATATCGATGTCTTGCCTTGCACGTCGCCTGCGCGCATCCTTGTCTTCCGGATGAAATTGTCTGTCCAAAAAATATGATTTGTTTTCTTTTTGCGACGCTTCCGCAATGCCTATCACATGTCTGTATAGCCGCAGCTAGCACCATCGAGCACACCCCAATGATGTGTACTCCTGACCAAAGATACGTCTTTACTTTATATTTGCCCCAAATGCGAAAATTGTTACTCCTCCTACTCGAGTACCATATATTATGTTAGAAGACTAGTAAGTAGTACGTGCTTTGCACGTTCCGACACAATAATACTACATTTGTTCTGATTACTAATGAGCACTATAAGGGGCACTTGTTTTCCATATGTCTTTGCCCTTAAATTAGTCCAAGTAAATGGTGATTATTTGATATGAAATGGGTATCATCGGAAATTTCAATATAATATATCTATACCAAATTGGACGTAAAGAGTCAATTTTTCCTTTTTAAAAACGAATACCCCTTATTATAGAAGGAATGGAATGAGTAATAACCGGAGATCAATACAGTTAATTCTTTTGTACATACTTTCACCGATCCAAATTAAGCGACTCAACTTTGTCTACATATGCATGCATCTAGATAGATAGATAGATACATAGATATAGATATAGATATAGATATAGATATAGATATAGATATAGATATAGATATAGATATAGACATAGATATATTCCATCAAAAAAATAACATGAACAAACATCCACATTGTTTCTCTATGGATGGTTATATCTAAGTTGTCATGTAAACCTTAATTTAGAGTACTTCGAGATTAGAATTGTTATATTGTCACGGAAAGTGGTTTTGGCTCCCGAGATCCAGTGCTCTCCCATGTCTAGTTAAATCATACATGGATTTGGACCGTGATATTTTGCACAAACCACTTACTATTGATTATTGATATCTTCGTTGCACAAACTACTCTGACAAAACATTGTTGCACAAAGATCATGTAGCGCTTATATATTGTTCAGTATCACTAGTTTTCACGTAAATGTTAAGTACGGTGGAGTTACGTTTTTTGTAATAAGCATCATGTGTTTTTTCGAGCTCACAAATGCATTGTGCATGCTAGCTCAACCTTAATTAGGCGCCTTTTGGAACCAACTTATGTAACACTGTAGATATTAGTGACCAGAGGTATTTTTTAGGTGCATGCATGCAAACCTCACTTTTGAAGCTGAAAATATTCAGTTTGCGACCCAACTTTGCAACAACTCACAACCAAAATTACAACTCAAATGTACGAATCAAAGATGCAGATCAATCTAGTGGTGTGCATAGATGAGAACTAACAATTACCATGTAACGCATGACATGCACGACGACACACAGGAAGCCTATCGGTGTTTTAATTAAGCGACCCACACAATCAGTTAGTACAACCAAATTGTGTCCTCATCCACATTTATTTAAGAGATTCTCAATCAATTGAGAGACATCTCAAATCTGTTCAGCATTCAAAATGATTTTTTTCGGGAACTATATATGTACTAATCGACGCAATGTACACACATGAGGTGTTGAAAACTCGGACACTAGCTATGATCGATTTCGAGTTCTCCTTAACAGATATGATGATGTCATTAATGTAATCAGATCATTTATTTGTTTTTACCGTATCCTATCATATTCCATTGAGGTGTGTGGATTAATTCAAAGATAATCATATAACGATCGGATCCTAGGGCGCTATTTTCAATACCATATCATATATATATATAACGATATCTCATGGGTCAATTCCGGACTTGGAAAAGACTACACCCGTATCCTTAATGGGTTCAAATTCTGAAACAGATATCCTTATCTGTCAAATTCCTTCAAGCCGGATAAAGATTTTTTCTATAAAGTGAATTCGGGAAGCGGATTCGGGGTCGGTTTCGGCGCGGAAATTATAAGTCCTTTTACACGGCTATATATATACTAACAAGCAATATGCTGCATAAAAGTAGAAGAGTACAAAACTTAAAAAAGTAGTAATAAGCAAGTGCTAAATATTCCCCCGTCTAAGAGAGAGTGTGTAGTAGTTGCAAATGTTTTGGAAAGTCAACAAAGCCTTTAAGTTTAACCATGGTTATATAAAGAGGCACCAGCATATTTATGTAATCAAATTAGTAATGTACTATCATTAGATTGGTAATAAAAAATATTTTTGATCATATAGCTTTAGGTAGTAAAGTAACCCATAAACGGAAAATCGATGATAGGACAGATGTTTCATATATTACGATGTACTCCCTCTGTTTCATATATTTCTCCACATATAACATTTGGTGGAAGTGACTTTGACTCGTTTGACCAGTTATATGTAAAAATATACCACCTCCATTCCAATGTTTAAGGCTTATATTATTTTTAGAAAGTCAAGGCAATTAAAGTTTGATCAAACTTGTAGAAGAATCTATCAAGAAATATGATATTTTGTAGAGACGATATGAAAAAATATCTCATTATTTATCTAATGATGCAGAATTTGTATTATGCATGTTAATGATTTGTGGAATACTATCTAAACAATATATTGAGTACATGAGATCTCTATACACATTGGCAATTTCCTCATTGATAGTTGTTCAAAGACTACGCAGAGGAGTTGCTTTTCCCCTCTCCCTCGCTCACTTCCCTCTGCACTTTCTGTCTCATGCTCTTGCCCTCTCACTGGTTTCCCAGTGGCTTCCACAATGAACCACAGAGATCCTCTTCTCCTGGGTTTCATTGCGACTAAGGAAAAGCTTGAGAAGGTGCAGCGGGTTCGGGAGGATTTGTACGCTCTGCGGAGGGACGCTTTAAAATCATGGAAACTGAGATCCATCCTTGTTCCGCATGCCGCCCCGAAACCTTCTCCGGCTGCGGCGCCGGGATATTCATCGACGGCTGATTCGCTGGATTTGAGGACTGCATTGGCTGCGACTAAAGCTGCTTGGTCTGCATCGGTGGATGATTGGAATGCGACAGCGGATGCATGGAATGTGTCGGCGGCGGCATGTTCCAGATCCGCTGCGCCCTCGCTTAAGCCGTCCGTCGCCGGCGGATATGCCTAGTATTTCTTCATCGGATGTAAGTTCTATATGTGCTTAAATCTGACACGCCCCATTTGTCTGTGTTCATGATGCACTGTTTTGTTTTTGAATATGCGGCGGTGCACTGCTAAAATATCTATTTTAACAATAATGTGTGTTCATCGTGGTCCACATTCGGTGTGCTATACATTGACCCCATTTTCCCACATCATTAACATGGCATTGACATGCATATATGTGCAACCTGGATGCATGCCTCTGCAATGCTTTCATCCTGCTCATCACCATTGTCACATATATATGAGGATCCATATGAATGATTACTTACTTACCAATGTCACTTTGAAGTTTGAAAACTCTTTGAGTAGTCAACAAATGTCACATATTTACTTTTAATGCTGATCACTAGTGTCTCTACTATGACAAGATAATCAAGATCAAGATTGCATTGTCTCCACATAATCCATGTCATAGAAGATTGTCCCAGAACCTGCAGGTAAAGAAGACAGATGCTGTCGTGTGCTGCAGGCTTCTAGGGGAGAAGAGAAGTCATTCCATGCCTCCTGTGAACCTAGTCAAACAGGCTACCTCAAGGCTTCTATGTCCAGCCAGGCCGAGAAACAAGCATATGACCTGTCATCCCATTGGACTTCATGCACTCCTTGAACACTCACCTGCGCCGTAGCGTGCCATTGGCCACCTGTCAGTGGTGCAACTGGTGGGTGCAGTTCCAGGAGATCGACAAGGAGATCATCATCTTCCTAGGATGGAAGTCCTTGCTCTGGAAGCTCCAACACTGCAACTTCAAGGTTAAAATCTTCAGCGCTGCCTTCTCGACCCAGGTTTCCTGCCTCTGTTCTCGCGACTAGGAGGTAAGGCCTTCTACTTGTGCAATTTGAGCAGCAGTATTGTATTAGTGAGTAGATGATGCTGAACTGGTAGTGAACTGAACCTGTCTTTTTAATGATGGATGTCTACTCCTGATGCAAGTTGTTTTGCTACTAAACTGAACCTGCCAATTTGTTCATGGGCATGTACCCCCGATGTTAGTTTGTAAGGAGCATCGGTTGCCACTGATGTCGCATCGCGTCTTAAAGTGTATTGTGTCTTGTATGTTGTTTAAATTAACTACCTGCTCTTAGCATTGTGGGTTTTCTTGATCTGAATGGCTCAATGGATTTTCTGAAGATAGCATCTTGTGTGAAAATGGCATAACACGAAAAAGAGCAGTTATTACAAAAAAGAGCAGTTATTAGGGTCAGTCGCTCGGGGGTGGGTATGATGCCCAACATAATCGACAAGTATCGTGTTTCATAGGCCGTTTGTAACATCCCAACATTTAAAACAAAGAGAAAATGAATTTCTTTTAAAAAAAAAATGAGAACCAACAAAAACGTTTCTTACATAGGGTGCTATGCATAGTACTCCTCCATAACCCTGGTGTTTTTGCCATGATTGTTTGTTTATTACTTTGAACACAGTTCCTAAACCCTAAACCCTAACCTCCTCAAATCCAAGTGGATCTATTTTGAGAAACCAAAATAAGAGAAAAAGACATATGTGGGCATATAACCCTAATATGTAAATATTGAACCCTACTTTTCTTATTTTGCTAAATGGTGGTGAACCATGGTGAACCCCACTAAACCCTAGACCTCATCCCTCTTGTCCCCCAACCTTTGAAAAATAAAATAAAAAGGAAAGATCTTAAATAAGAAAAAGGCATATGCAAGCCTATGGCTATTTTTGCAAATGCTAAACTTTTCCTTGTCTACCTTGTGTAGATGATTTTAAATACCTCAACACACCTAATCTAGTGCTACCAACCCAATTCAAGTGAGAAACACAACTAAGTAAAACATATGCATATAGGCATATGTGGCACTTAGCCAAAATACCAAATCTTGACCTAGGCACCCACATTGTCCCAAATTGGTTTGAACCCTTTACCCAACTCAATCTAACACCAAATAAACCTCACCCATGCCTAAGTGAAGCAAAGAAAAAGAAAAGAATAAAAATTAGAAATTCACAAAAACCCACACATGGTTTATGCCATTTTTACAAATATTTGACCTAGACCAATTTGACCTTCCACCATTAGTTGTATTGTGTTACTAAACACTTATTACAACTTTTTGGAATCAAAGAAACACAAATCAAACCTCAAATTTGAACTCAAATTTTGATCACATGCAATGATGGTCAATTCTGCCAATTACAAATCTGGTCACTACTTTGAGCCCCCTGGATTTCAAGATTTCCAAACCAAACAATTCCAATCTTTGCACCTCATCCAAGTACACATCAAGGTGAAAAACTTTGGTGTTGGTAAAGACCACCATATCAAATTCATCTTGGATCAAATTTATGCTCATGCAAAGTTGATAATTTTTATCAATAAATAATCTCCACTTTTTGCAAATTTGCATCTCTTTAATTTTTAAAATTCCACCACCACTTTGAGACCCTGGTCATTTGCAACTCAACCAAACCAACCAATTTCAAATTTTGGAACCCTAGTGCATAGATCAATTTGGCACAAATTTGAGAATTGCCAATTAGGCATAAATCTCAAACACTATTTGCAATAGTGTATGGACCAACCCTAGTGCACCACCTTGCCCCTACCTGCTCCCTGGTCCCCTCTACCTCCAACCTTGGCACAGCAACCCTAGATGGAGGATAAACCTAGCCATGGCAAGGCCATGTCGGCTATGCACCATGGCACCATGCCCTAGCCCTCCCCTCTCCTCTCCAAACCTGGCAACCATGTCTCCCTGCTCCCTCACACTCTATTGGATCAACCTAGCCTAGCCCTGGTCGGAGATACACACCACAGCA
>CM061752.1:84686397-84712526 GCA_030979885.1 Lolium multiflorum | reverse complement strand
GGTTCCTTGCGTTAAGAATATCGGGAGGCTCCACATGACCATGATGTTGATATGAGGAGCTTGCTGCATCGGATGAAGAGTCGGGATGCTCCTCGGCCTCCTCCACATCTTCCCTTGCACGACGGCTTTCCCTTTCTATGTATGCGTTTAGCTCATTTTCTGTGATCGACCACCCGTCCCTGGCATCAAGGTTAAACAAAGCAGGTGCAGGCAAGCGTACTACTTTTTCAATTTTCTTAGTTATACTCCAACTTTTCTTATACAAAGTTATCCTATAATGCAGGTTGTTCAAACTAGATGCATCTGAAATAAACTTATGTCTAATCATGGAAACAACATCAAGTTTCTCTATAGAAAGCGAAATATCTAAATGGTGAGGACCTACACCATGCATAGCTAATAAGCGAGAGGCGATAAGACTCCATAAATTCCTCCTTCTCATAGTAGCAAGTCTACAAGCTCTTAAAGCACCCAAATTATAAGTCCTATCCTCTTGCAAAGCAGCAAGAAAGCCAAGTCCGGGACAGATAATTTACCTCCAGCCTTCTCTTAAGAACGCACTTTGTAATGAAATAGGCAAAATAGCGGATGGCTGATGTTGAATGCTACTAATCTTACCACCATCATTGGAGAAGCCCTCCCATTACAAATCCTTGTATAAAGATTCGAGAGCCCCCGCGGCGTTCCCCTGACCTTCTCGCAGGATCCCCATCACAAAATTCTGACCTGGTTTGAAAAAATTTACCGAAAGGCAAGTCGATAGTTTTGTTATAATCTTATACCGGACCATGGGGTCAGAGTTTGAGACCGGTGAAACTCGAAATCCTGCACAACCGACACCGTGAGTTTAGCATATTGGTGAGGTTCACCAACAACAAAATTTCCCATCCCGCATTGGAAATTAGTGTTTGAACATCTTGCAGGATTCCTGCATTCGCATAAAGTCCGTGCACGGGTAATAAGAGGGTATACTCCCTCTTCACGATGGACCCTCATTGTACCTCCAACTCTTCTTGGTTAAGTTGGTGCATACTCCCCTTTCCCCTCCATTTTCTGAAATTTTTCAGCAATCATTATAAAATTTGATTTCAAGGTATGTAATGAAGGGAACTACTATAAGAACTTGCTAGAGTACTAAACATGCATCAAAACTAATTTCTTCCACTTAGAACAAGCATGCAAGCTCACTAAACATGTTATCTACAGCAGCAAAATATTCAAGATATACTCAACCAAATGAAATTCTAATTGGACAATCAAAGGAGTCACATACAAAGGAGTAAATGTGCCAAATTTCAGACAGAAATCTGGGCTGAGCAAGGAGATCGAAAAATCGCGAGTTCCTGAGCAGAAACACGAGTGAGAGAAACTTGGTACGAGCTTTTTCGGGAGAGAGAAGATGCTAGAGGAAGAGATGATGAAGTGGGGCATGGGGTGGCCCACACCACAAGGTGCGCTGCCTCCTTGCCGCCGCGCCGGCTCATGGCACCCCTGTGCCTCACAGTCATCCTTCTCTGGTGTCTCAGTGGCTCACAAAAAATAGGACTAACGGGTGTAATTTTGTAATTTTTAGAGAACTTCAAAAAATGCATTTCCGGGTATTAAATTAATGATTACCGCGCAGGAATGATTTCTAAAATCTTAAATGACTAAAGTATATTGAAACAAAGTGCTACAGCAAGTAAAATAGATGGAGGGAGAAAGAAAAGAAGTGTTGCTTAGTTTTATGCAATAAAATATACTTGTTAACAAGGTTGATCAAGTCTGCTACTAAATAAATTTTATATGACATAAGAAGAAATAAACCTCAATCAATCATGTTACCTTATATTGAATTGATATGGATCCAATCACAAGAGTTTGCTATTCTTCTTTAGGCTCACATAGACAATCAATGGATCCCACTTTGATAGCTTACATTAAAAATTGTATTGACTCACATACTTTATCAATCCTCTTGGGAAAATAGACAATAGTATTCCTTATCATCAACATTGAAAGTAACCATGCCTTTTTGCTGTAACTGGCTAACAGCCCCTGCAGGATTAAGAAAGGGTCTTCCAAGAATAATGGACATATTATCATCTTCAGCATTTCAAACACAACAAAATCAGCTTAATACTGCCAAATGTAGTAACTTGAACAGGAACATTTTCACATAAACCAACAGGAATAGCAGTAGATTTATCACCCATTTGCAAAGATATATCAGTTGGTATCAATTTATCTAAATCAAGTCTCTTATAAGAGAAAAAGGCATCACACTACACCTGTTCCTAAATCACATAGAGCGCTTCAATACAATTATTCTCTGTATACCCGGGTCGCCCAACTTCTTTGATCTTACCACTGAAGGAGTAATTAGTGAGCATAGTAGAAATTTTCTCATTGGGGATTTTCCTTTGTTAGTAACAATATCTTTCATATACTTTGAATAAGGAGGCAATTTAATAGCATCACCAAAGGGATTTGCAAAAATAAAGGTTTCATCCAATCACAAAATTTATTATAATGTTCCTCCTCCTTTGATTTAGTTTCTTAGCAGAAAGGCATTTGCTTTTGAACTCAAGGTTCTCTTTCATACCATGTTTCTTTCTAATAAAATCTTCTTTAGTGTACTTTATTTTTAGCAGGTTTTTCAGGTTCTTTTTCAATTTTTAGGAGTATCATTCTTATCGTTATCTTCCTCATGTTCATTACCACTTTCAGCTTCAGCAGCATCATAAATAGAAATACTATTAGGATCATTACCAGGTTCAGAGGATTCTATAACATTCTTATGTTTCTTTTTCTTTTCTTAGATGGAGCATTAGTTTTAATTAGTTGAGAATCTTGTTCAACTCTTTTGGAATGCCCTTCAGGTATAGAGGATCCCGGGTAGAAACACCACCTCTAGTTGTTACTTCATAAGCATGCTTTTTAGAATTATTTCCCAACAAGTCATTTTGCACTTTTAGTAAGTTGATCAATTTGAGCTTGAACCATTTGAAAATGTTTAACAAGTATCTTAACATCATTGGAGGTCCTTCTCCACAATGCCATGCAATTCACTAATAGCTCGGGAATTTTCCATTAAAATGATTCTCTACTCTCATATTAAAGTTTTCTTGCTTTAACAATATAATTATCAAATTCATCTAAGCATTGAGCAGGAGATTTTGAATACGGAATATCTTCCCTAGTAAAGTGTTGAAGCGAGTGTACCTCAATCATGGATGTGTAGGATAACGTAGCATAGAAAACAAAAATTTTCCTACGGCGAACACGCAATCCAAGCCAAGATGCAATCTAGAAGACGGTAGCAACGAGGGGATTATCGAGACTCACCCTTGAAGAGATTCCAAAGCCTACAAGAGAAGGCTCTTGTTGCTGCGGTAGACGTTCTCTTGCCGCTTGCAAAAGCGCGTAGAAGATCTTGATCACGATCGGTTCCGGCGCCACGAACGGGCAGCACCTCCGTACTCGGTCACACGTTCGGTTGTTGATGAAGACGACGTCCACCTCCCGTTCCAGCGGGCAGCGGAAGTAGTAGCTCCTCTTGAATCCGACAGCACGACGGCGTGGTGTCGGTGGCGGTGGAGAAATCCGGCGGAGCTTCGCTAAGCCGCAAGGGATATGGTGGAGGAGCGGGGCGCTAGGGTTTGGGGAGAGGGAGTGGCCGGCCACTATAGGGGTGCCATGGCTTTGGTGTGTACGCCCCCTCCCCTTGGCCCTCTATAGGTGGAAGCCCCAAGTGTTGGACTACAAGTCTCCGAATAAGACCCGAACCCAAAACCTTCCACATGGTGGGAAACCTTCCCAAGCTAGGATTCCCACTAGAGGTGGGAATTCCACCTTCCATAGGGGGTGGCCGCCCCTAAGGGGGAGTCCACTGGGACTCCTCCCCACTAGGGTTGGCCGTTATGGAGGTGGAGTCCCATGTGGACTCCACCTTCCTTGGTGGTTTCTTCCGGACTTTTCTAGAACCTTCCAGAACCTTCCATAGAACCTTCCGCATCATTTTATTCACATAAAATGACATCCTATATATGAATCTTATTCTCCGGACCATTCCGGAACTCCTCGTGATGTCCGGATCTCATCCGGGACTCCGAACAAATATTCGAACTCCATTCCATATTCAAGTTCTACCATTTCAACATCCAACTTTAAGTGTGTCACCCTACGGTTCGCGAACTATGCGGACATGGTTGAGTACTCACTCCGACCAATAACCAATAGCGGGATCTGAGATCCATAATGGCTCCCACATATTCAACGATGACTTTAGTGATCGAATGAACCATTCACATACGATACCAATTTCCTTTGTCACGCGATATTTTACTTGTCCGAGGTTTGATCATCGGTATCACACTATACCTTGTTCAACCTCGTCTCCTGACAAGTACTCTTTACTCGTACCGTGGTATGTGGTCTCTTATGAACTTATTCATATGCTTGCAAGACATTAGACGACATTCCACCGAGAGGGCCCAGAGTATATCTATCCGTCATCGGGATGGACAAATCCCACTATTGATCCATATGCCTCAACTCATACTTTCCGGATACTTAATCCCACCTTTATAACCACCCATTTACGCAGTGGCGTTTGATGTAATCAAAGTACCTTTCCGTATAAGTGATTTACATGATCTCATGGTCATAAGGACTAGGTAACTATGTATTGAAAGCTTATAGCAAATAACTTAATGACGTGATCTTATGCTACGCTTAATTGGGTGTGTCCATTACATCATTCATACAATGATATAACCTTGTTATTAATAACATCCAATGTTCATGATTATGAAACTAATCATCTATTAATCAACAAGCTAGTTAAGAGGCTTACTAGGGACTCTTTGTTTGTTTACATATCACACATGTATCAATGTTTCGTTAATACAATTATAGCATGGTATATAAACATTTATCATAAACATAAAGATATATAATAACCACTTTTATTATTGCCTCTTGGGCATATCTCCAACAGTCTCCCACTTGCACTAGAGTCAATAATCTAGATTACATTGTAAGGTACCTAACACCCATGGCATTCTGGTGTTGGTCATGCTTTGCCCTAGGGAGAGCTTTAGTCAACGGATCTGCTACATTCAGATCAGTGTGTACTTTGCAAATCTTTACTTCTCCATCTTCGATGTACTCGCGAATCGAGTGGTAACGCAGCTTGATATGCTTCAGCCTCTTGTGTGACCTTGGTTCTTGTGCATTGGCGATGGCACCCATGTTGTCACAGTAGATGACTAGTGGGTCCAATGCACTAGGAACCACACCGAGCTCTACAATGAACCTCTTCATCCATACCGCTTCTGATGAAGCCTCTGAAGCCGCTATGTACTCCGATTCTGTTGAGGATTTCGCCACCGTGCACTGCTTCGAGCTTGCCCAGCTTACTGCAGCACCATTCAATATAAACACGTACCCAGATTGTGACTTAGAGTCATCAGGATCAGTGTTCCAACTTGCATCGGTGTAACTTGTTACAACGAGCTCTTGGTCACCTCCATAACAAAGAAACATATCCTTAGTTCTTTTCAAGTACTTCAGGATATTCTTGACCGCTGTCCAGTGTTCTATCCTGGATCACTTTGATATCTGCTAGTCAAACTAACAGCATGTGCTATATCCGGTCTTGTACATAGCATGGCATACATGATAGAGCCTACTGCCGAGGCATAGGGGATCTGACTCATCCTTTCTCTTTCTTCTGCCGTAGCCGGTCCTTGAGTCTTACTCAAGACCTTGCCTGGTAACATAGGTAAGAATCCTTTCTTACTTTCGTCCATTCTAAACTTCTTTAGAATCTTGTCCAGGTATGTACTCTGTGATAGCCCTATTAGACGTCTTGATCTATCTCTATAAATCTTGATGCCTAATATGTATGATGCTTCACCAAGGTCTTTCATTGAAAAACTATTATTCAAATAACCCTTTACACTGCTTAATAGTTCTATATCATTCCCAATCAATAATATGTCATCTACATATAATATCAGGAATGCTACAGAGCTCCCACTCACTTTCTTGTAAATACAGGCCTCTCCATGACACTGTATAAACCCGAAGTCTTTGATCACCTTATCAAAACGTCGGTTCCAACTTCTCGATGCTTGCTTCAGTCCATAGATTGAACGCTGAAGTTTGCATACTTTGTCGCATTTTTAGGATCGACAAAACCTTTGGGTTGTACCATATACAACTCTTCCTCAATGTCTCCATTAAGGAACGCCGTTTTGACATCCATCTGCCAAATCTCATAATCGAAAAATGCAGCTATTGCTAACAAAATCCTCACAGATTTTAGCTTCGCTACAGGTGAGAAAGTCTCATCGTAGTCAACACCTTGAATTTGTCGGAAACCCTTTGCGACAAGTCGAGCTTTATAGACAGTAATATTACCATCGGCATCTGTTTTTCTCTTGAAGATCCATTTATTCTCGACAGCCTTGCGGCTATCAGGTAATTCTACCAAAGTCCATACTTTGTTATCATACATGGATCCCATTTCGGATTTCATGGCTTCTTGCCATTTGTTGGAATCTGGGCTCATCATCGCTTCTTCATACGTCGCAGGGTCTTCATCATTGTTATCCACAATCATGACATTTAGACAAGGATCATACCAATCTGGAGTGGCACGATCCCTTGTCGATCTGCGAGGTTCAGTAGCTGTCTCATTTGAAGTTTCATGATCATTATCATTAGCTTCCTCTGTTGCCGGTGTAGGTGGTACAGGAACATTTTCCGGTACTGCGCTACTCTGATCAACGAGTAGAGATTCTTCAATCTCATCGAGTTCTACTTTTCTTCCAGTCACTTCTTTAGTGAGAAATTCTTTCTCAAGAAAGGTTCCGTTCTTAGCAACAAAGATCTTGCCTTCGGATCTGTGATAGAAAGTGTACCCTATAGTTTCCTTAGGGTATCCTATGAAGACGCATTTCTCCGCTTTGGGTTCTAGCTTGTCCGGTTGTAACTTTTTTACATAGGCTTCGCAACCCCAAACTTTTAGGAACGACAGCTTAGGTTTCTTATTAAACCATAATTCATACGGTGTCGTTTCAACGGATTTTGATGGTGCTCTATTTAAAGTGAATGCGGCTGTCTCTAATGCATAACTCCAAAATGATAACGGTAAATCAGTAAGAGACATCATAGAACGAACCATATCTAAGAGAGTTCGATTACGACGTTCGGACACACCGTTTCGTTGTGGTGTTCCCGGCGGTGTCAATTGTGAAAGTATTCCGCATTTCTTTAAATGCATGCCAAACTCATAACTCAGATATTCACCTCCGCGATCAGATCGTAGAAATTTAATCTTCTTGTTACGTTGATTTTCTACTTCACTTTGGAATTCCTTAAACTTCTCGAAAGTTTCGGATTTATGTTTCATTAAATAGATATACCCATATCTACTCAAATCATCTGTGAAGGTTAGAACATAACGATAACCACCGCGCGATGCTACACTCATTGGTCCACATACATCTGTATGTATGATTTCCAATAAGTCAGTAGCTCGCTCCATCATACCCGAGAATGGAGTCTTAGTCATTTTTCCCATCAGACATGCTTCGCATCTATCAAGTGACTCAAAGTCAAGTGATTCAAGTAATCCATCAGTATGGAGTTTCTTCATGCGTTTCACTCCAATATGACCAAGACGACAGTGCCACATATAAGTAGAATTATCATTCAATTTAATTCGCTTAGCATCAATGTTATGTATATGCGTATTACTACTATCGAGATCTAATAGAAATAAGCCATTCTTTTGTGGTGCTCGACCATAAAAGATATTATTCATAAAAATAGAACAACCATTATTCTCAGACTTGAATGAATAACCGTCTTGCATTAAACAAGATCCTGATATAATGTTCATGCTCAACGCGGGTACATAATAACAATTATTTAGGCTTAAAACTAATCCCGAAGGTAGATGTAGAGGAAGTGTCCCGACTGCGATCACATTGACCTTGGATCCGTTTCCAACGCGCATCGTCACTTCATCTTTCAGCAGTTGTCGTTTATTCTTTAGTTCCTGTTTCGAGTTACAAATATGAGCAACCGAACCAGTATCAAATACCCAGGTACTAGAACGAGAACTAGTGAGATAAACATCTATAACATGTATATCAGATATACCTTCTTTCTTTTCTTGACAAGGCCGCTCTTCAGATCCGCCAAATACTTGGAGCAATTACGCTTCCAGTGTCCCTTCTCCTTGCAGTAATAACACTCAGCATCAGGCTTAGGGCCAGACTTAGGTTTCACAGGAGGCGTGGCAGCTTTCTTGCCACTCTTCTTGTTCTTGCCTTTAGACTTGCCCTGTTTCTTGAAGCTGGTGGTCTTGTTGACCATCAACACTTGGTGCTCTTTCTTGATCTCAATCTCAGCAGCTTTTAGCATGCCAAAGAGTTCAGGAAACTCCTTGTTCATGTTCTGCATATTGTAGTTCATCACAAAGTTCTTGTAACTTGGTGGCAGTGATTGAAGGACACGATTAATCCCCAGTCTGTTAGGAATCACTATTCCCAAGTCACTGAGTTTCTTCGCATGCCCGGTCATGACGAGCATGTGCTCACTAATGGAGCTGCCTTCTTCCATCATACAGCTGAAAAAGTGTTTCGATGCTTCATAGCATTCCACGGCCGCATGAGTCTCAAAAATAGTCTTCAACTCTTTTATCAACTCATGAGGATCGTGGTGCTCAAAACGTTTTTGAAGATCGGATTCCAGACTGCATAAGATGGCACACTGAACTTGAGAGTACCGAGTTTTCCGAGTCGCGTAAACATTCTTTACTTCATCGGTTTCAGTTTCTGCAGGAGGGTCACCTAGCGGTGCATCAAGCACATATTGCAGATTTCCGCCATTGAGGAAGATCCTCACATGACGGAACCAGTCGGTGAAGTTGCTACCGTTGCTCTTAAGCTTTTCTTTCTCTAGGAACTGGTTAAAATTGATTGAGGACGCCATATCTACAACATATTTGCAATAGTTTAGACTAAGTTTATGACAAATTGAGTTCAAATTTTAATTCTACATAATTAAAAATCTAGGTGAACTCCCACTCAAAACAATATCCCTCGCATTGTCTTAGTGATCACACGAACCAAATCCATCACACCTATGCCCGATCATCACGAGACAAGATGTAATTTCAATGGCGAACACTCAAAGTGTTCATCATATCAATCATATGATTCATGCTCTACCTTTCGGTATCACGTGTTCCGAGACCATGTCTTTACATGCTAGGCTCGTCAAGGCCACCTTAGTATCCGCATGTGCAAAACTGTCTTGCACCCGTTATATGTACTTATCGAATCTATCACACCCGATCATCACGAGATGCTTCGAAACGATAAAACTTGATAACGGTGCTACTAAGGATGAACACTTTATTATCTTGAGATTTTAGTGAGAGGGATCATCTTATAATGCTACCGTCGCGATCTAAGCAAAATAAGATGCATAAAAGGATTAACATCACATGCAGTTCATATGTGATATGATATGGCCCTTTTGTCTTTGCGCCTTTGATCTTCATCTCCAAAGCACGGACATGATCTCCATCATCAACGGGCATGATCTCCATCATCGTCGGCGAAGCACCAAGGTCAATGGCGCCGTCTTCATGATCGTCCTCCATGTAGCAACTATTACAACTACTTTGAAATACTACTCAACATGAAATTTAAAGACAACCATAAGGCTCCTGCCGGTTGCCACAATACAATAATGATCATCTCATACATATTCATCATCACATTATGGCCATATCACATCACCAAACCCTGCAAAAACAAGTTAGACGTTCTCTAATTTGGTTTGCATATTTTACGTGGTTTAGGGTTTTCGAGCAAGATCCAATCTACCTATGAACATGAACCACAACGGTGATACTAGTGTTGTCAATAGAAGAGTAAATTGAATCTTCACTATAGTAGGAGAGACAGACACCCGCAAAGCCACTTATGCAATACAAGTTGCATGTCAAGCGTGGAGCAAATCTCATGAACGCGGTCATGTAAAGTTAGCCCGAGCCGCTTCATCCCACTATGCCACAAAGATGCAAAGTACTCAACTAAAGATAACAAGAGCATCAACGCCCACAAACCATTGTGTTCTACTCGTGCAACCATCTATGCATAGACACGGCTCTGATACCACTGTAGGATAACGTAGCATAGAAAACAAAAATTCCTACGGCGAACACGCAATCCAAGCCAAGATGCAATCTAGAAGACGGTAGCAACGAGGGGATTATCGAGACTCACCCTTGAAGAGATTCCAAAGCCTACAAGAGAAGGCTCTTGTTGCTGCGGTAGACGTTCACTTGCCGCTTGCAAAAGCGCGTAGAAGATCTTGATCACGATCGGTTCCGGCGCCACGAACGGGCAGCACCTCCGTACTCGGTCACACGTTCGGTTGTTGATGAAGACGACGTCCACCTCCCGTTCCAGCGGGCAGCGGAAGTAGTAGCTCCTCTTGAATCCGACAGCACGACGGCGTGGTGTCGGTGGCGGTGGAGAAATCCGGCGGAGCTTCGCTAAGCGTGCGGGATATGGTGGAGGAGCGGGGCGCTAGGGTTTGGGGAGAGGGGGTGGCCGGCCACTATGGGGGGCGGCCAAGCTTATGGCTTTGGTGTGGCCGGCCCCCTCCCCTTGGCCCTCTATATATAGGTGGAAGCCCCAAGTGTTGGACTACAAGTCTTCGAATAAGACCCGAACCCAAAACCTTCCATATGGGGGGAAACCTTCCCAAGCTAGGATTCCCACTAGAGGTGGGAATTCCACCTTCCATAGGGGTGGCCGGCCCCCTGGGGGAGTCCACTTGGGACTCCTCCCCACTAGGGTTGGCCGGCCATGGAGGTGGAGTCCCATGTGGACTCCACCTTCCTTGGTGGTTTCTTCCGGACTTTTCTAGAACCTTCTAGAACCTTCCATAGAACCTTCCGCATCATTTTATTCACATAAAATGACATCCTATATATGAATCTTATTCTCCGGACCATTCCGGAACTCCTCGTGATGTCCGGGATCACATCCGGGACTCCGAACAAATATTCGAACTCCATTCCATATTCAAGTTCTACCATTTCAACATCCAACTTTAAGTGTGTCACCCTACGGTTCGCGAACTATGCGGACATGGTTGAGTACTCACTCCGACCAATAACCAATAGCGGGATCTGGAGATCCATAATGGCTCCCACATATTCAACGATGACTTTAGTGATCGAATGAACCATTCACATACGATACCAATTCCCTTTGTCACGCGATATTTTACTTGTCCGAGGTTTGATCATCGGTATCACACTATACCTTGTTCAACCTCGTCTCCTGACAAGTACTCTTTACTCGTACCGTGGTATGTGGTCTCTTATGAACTTATTCATATGCTTGCAAGACATTAGACGACATTCCACCGAGAGGGCCCAGAGTATATCTATCCGTCATCGGGATGGACAAATCCCACTATTGATCCATATGCCTCAACTCATACTTTCCGATACTTAATCCCACCTTTATAACCACCCATTTACGCAGTGGCGTTTGATGTAATCAAAGTACCTTTCCGGTATAAGTGATTTACATGATCTCATGGTCATAAGGACTAGGTAACTATGTATTGAAAGCTTATAGCAAATAACTTAATGACGTGATCTTATGCTACGCTTAATTGGGTGTGTCCATTACATCATTCATACAATGATATAACCTTGTTATTAATAACATCCAATGTTCATGATTATGAAACTAATCATCTATTAATCAACAAGCTAGTTAAGAGGCTTACTAGGGACTCTTTGTTTGTTTACATATCACACATGTATCAATGTTTCGGTTAATACAATTATAGCATGGTATATAAACATTTATCATAAACATAAAGATATATAATAACCACTTTTATTATTGCCTCTTGGGCATATCTCCAACAGTCTCCCACTTGCACTAGAGTCAATAATCTAGATTACATTGTAAGGTACCTAACACCCATGGCATTCTGGTGTTGGTCATGCTTTGCCCTAGGGAGAGCTTTAGTCAACGGATCTGCTACATTCAGATCAGTGTGTACTTTGCAAATCTTTACTTCTCCATCTTCGATGTACTCGCGAATCGAGTGGTAACGCAGCTTGATATGCTTCAGCCTCTTGTGTGACCTTGGTTCTTGTGCATTGGCGATGGCACCCATGTTGTCACAGAGATGACTAGTGGGTCCAATGCACTAGGAACCACACCGAGCTCTACAATGAACCTCTTCATCCATACCGCTTCTGATGAAGCCTGAAGCCGCTATGTACTCCGATTCTGTTGAGGATTTCGCCACCGTGCACTGCTTCGAGCTTGCCCAGCTTACTGCAGCACCATTCAATATAAACACGTACCCAGATTGTGACTTAGAGTCATCAGGATCAGTGTTCCAACTTGCATCGGTGTAACTTGTTACAACGAGCTCTTGGTCACCTCCATAACAAAGAAACATATCCTTAGTTCTTTTCAAGTACTTCAGGATATTCTTGACCGCTGTCCAGTGTTCCATTCCTGGATCACTTTGATATCTGCTAGTCAAACTAACAGCATGTGCTATATCCGGTCTTGTACATAGCATGGCATACATGATAGAGCCTACTGCCGAGGCATAGGGGATCTGACTCATCCTTTCTCTTTCTTCTGCCGTAGCCGGTCCTTGAGTCTTACTCAAGACCTTGCCTGGTAACATAGGTAAGAATCCTTTCTTACTTTCGTCCATTCTAAACTTCTTTAGAATCTTGTCCAGGTATGTACTCTGTGATAGCCCTATTAGACGTCTTGATCTATCTCTATAAATCTTGATGCCTAATATGTATGATGCTTCACCAAGGTCTTTCATTGAAAAACTATTATTCAAATAACCCTTTACACTGCTTAATAGTTCTATATCATTCCCAATCAATAATATGTCATCTACATATAATATCAGGAATGCTACAGAGCTCCCACTCACTTTCTTGTAAATACAGGCCTCTCCATGACACCGTATAAACCCGAAGTCTTTTATCACCTTATCAAAACGTCGGTTCCAACTTCTCGATGCTTGCTTCAGTCCATAGATTGAACGCTGAAGTTTGCATACTTTGTCAGCATTTTTAGGATCGACAAAACCTTTGGGTTGTACCATATACAACTCTTCCTCAATGTCTCCATTAAGGAACGCCGTTTTGACATCCATCTGCCAAATCTCATAATCGAAAAATGCAGCTATTGCTAACAAAATCCTCACAGATTTTAGCTTCGCTACAGGTGAGAAAGTCTCATCGTAGTCAACACCTTGAATTTGTCGGAAACCCTTTGCGACAAGTCGAGCTTTATAGACAGTAATATTACCATCAGCATCTGTTTTTCTCTTGAAGGTCCATTTATTCTCGACAGCCTTGCGGCTATCAGGTAAGTCTACCAAAGTCCATACTTTGTTATCATACATGGATCCCATTTCGGATTTCATGGCTTCTTGCCATTTGTTGGAATCTGGGCTCATCATCGCTTCTTCATACGTCGCAGGGTCTTCATCATTGTTATCCACAATCATGACATTTAGACAAGGATCATACCAATCTGGAGTGGCACGATCCCTTGTCGATCTGCGAGGTTCAGTAGCTGTCTCATTTGAAGTTTCATGATCATTATCATTAGCTTCCTCTGTTGCCGGTGTAGGTGGTACAGGAACATTTTCCGGTACTGCGCTACTCTGATCAACGAGTAGAGATTCTTCAATCTCATCGAGTTCTACTTTTTTTCCAGTCACTTCTTTAGTGAGAAATTCTTTCTCAAGAAAGGTTCCGTTCTTAGCAACAAAGATCTTGCCTTCGGATCTGGATAGAAAGTGTACCCTATAGTTTCCTTAGGGTATCCTATGAAGACGCATTTCTCCGCTTTGGGTTCTAGCTTGTCCGGTTGTAACTTTTTTACATAGGCTTCGCAACCCCAAACTTTAGGAACGACAGCTTAGGTTTCTTATTAAACCATAATTCATACGGTGTCGTTTCAACGGATTTTGATGGTGCTCTATTTAAAGTGAATGCGGCTGTCTCTAATGCATAACTCCAAATGATAAAGGTAATCAGTAAGAGACATCATAGAACGAACCATATCTAAGAGAGTTCGATTACGACGTTCGGACACACCGTTTCGTTGTGGTGTTCCCGGCGGTGTCAATTGTGAAAGTATTCCGCATTTCTTTAAATGCATGCCAAACTCATAACTCAGATATTCACCTCCGCGATCGGAGAAATTTAATCTTCTTGTTACGTTGATTTTCTACTTCACTTTGGAATTCCTTAAACTTCTCGAAAGTTTCGGATTTATGTTTCATTAAATAGATATACCCATATCTACTCAAATCATCTGTGAAGGTTAGAACATAACGATAACCACCGCGCGATGCTACACTCATTGGTCCACATACTGTATGTATGATTTCCAATAAGTCAGTAGCTCGCTCCATCATACCCGAGAATGGAGTCTTAGTCATTTTTCCCATCAGACATGCTTCGCATCTATCAAGTGACTCAAAGTCAAGTGATTCAAGTAATCCATCGGTATGGAGTTTCTTCATGCGTTTCACTCCAATATGACCAAGACGACAGTGCCACATATAAGTAGAATTATCATTCAATTTAATTCGCTTAGCATCAATGTTATGTATATGCGTATTACTACTATCGAGATCTAACAGAAATAAGCCATTCTTTTGTGGTGCTCGACCATAAAAGATATTATTCATAAAAATAGAACAACCATTATTCTCAGACTTGAATGAATAACCGTCTTGCATTAAACAAGATCCTGATATAATGTTCATGCTCAACGCGGGTACATAATAACAATTATTTAGGCTTAAAACTAATCCCGAAGGTAGATGTAGAGGAAGTGTCCCGACTGCGATCACATTGACCTTGGATCCGTTTCCAACGCGCATCGTCACTTCATCTTTCAGCAGTTGTCGTTTATTCTTTAGTTCCTGTTTCGAGTTACAAATATGAGCAACCGAACCAGTATCAAATACCCAGGTACTAGAACGAGAACTAGTGAGATAAACATCTATAACATGTATATCAGATATACCTTCTTTCTTCTTCTTGACAAGGCCGCTCTTCAGATCCGCCAAATACTTGGAGCAATTACGCTTCCAGTGTCCCTTCTCCTTGCAGTAATAACACTCAGCATCAGGCTTAGGGCCAGACTTAGGTTTCACAGGAGGCGTGGCAGCTTTCTTGCCACTCTTCTTGTTCTTGCCTTTAGACTTGCCCTGTTTCTTGAAGCTGGTGGTCTTGTTGACCATCAACACTTGGTGCTCTTTCTTGATCTCAATCTCAGCAGCTTTTAGCATGCCAAAGAGTTCAGGAAACTCCTTGTTCATGTTCTGCATATTGTAGTTCATCACAAAGTTCTTGTAACTTGGTGGCAGTGATTGAAGGACACGATTAATCCCCAGTCTGTTAGGAATCACTATTCCCAAGTCACTGAGTTTCTTCGCATGCCCGGTCATGACGAGCATGTGCTCACTAATGGAGCTGCCTTCTTCCATCATACAGCTGAAAAAGTGTTTCGATGCTTCATAGCATTCCACGGCCGCATGAGTCTCAAAAATAGTCTTCAACTCTTTTATCAACTCATGAGGATCGTGGTGCTCAAAACGTTTTTGAAGATCGGATTCCAGACTGCATAAGATGGCACACTGAACTTGAGAGTACCGAGTTTTCCGAGTCAAGTAAACATTCTTTACTTCATCGGTTTCAGTTTCTGCAGGAGGGTCACCTAGCGGTGCATCAAGCACATATTGCAGATTTCCGCCATTGAGGAAGATCCTCACATGACGAAACCAGTCGGTGAAGTTGCTACCGTTGCTCTTAAGCTTTTCTTTCTCTAGGAACTGGTTAAAATTGATTGAGGACGCCATATCTACAACATATTTGCAATAGTTTAGACTAAGTTTATGACAAATTGAGTTCAAATTTTAATTCTACATAATTAAAAATCTAGGTGAACTCCCACTCAAAACAATATCCCTCGCATTGTCTTAGTGATCACACGAACCAAATCCATCACACCTATGCCCGATCATCACGAGACAAGATGTAATTTCAATGGCGAACACTCATAGTGTTCATCATATCAATCATATGATTCATGCTCTACCTTTCGGTATCACGTGTTCCGAGACCATGTCTTTACATGCTAGGCTCGTCAAGGCCACCTTAGTATCCGCATGTGCAAAACTGTCTTGCACCCGTTATATGTACTTATCGAATCTATCACACCCGATCATCACGAGATGCTTCGAAACGATAAAACTTGATAACGGTGCTACTAAGGATGAACACTTTATTATCTTGAGATTTTAGTGAGAGGGATCATCTTATAATGCTACCGTCGCGATCTAAGCAAAATAAGATGCATAAAAGGATTAACATCACATGCAGTTCATATGTGATATGATATGGCCCTTTTGTCTTTGCGCCTTTGATCTTCATCTCCAAAGCACGGACATGATCTCCATCATCAACGGGCATGATCTCCATCATCGTCGGCGAAGCACCAAGGTCAATGGCGCCGTCTTCATGATCGTCCTCCATGTAGCAACTATTACAACTACTTTGAAATACTACTCAACATGAAATTTAAAGACAACCATAAGGCTCCTGCCGGTTGCCACAATACAATAATGATCATCTCATACATATTCATCATCACATTATGGCCATATCACATCACCAAACCCTGCAAAAACAAGTTAGACGTTCTCTAATTTGGTTTGCATATTTTACGTGGTTTAGGGTTTTCGAGTAAGATCCAATCTACCTATGAACATGAACCACAACGGTGATACTAGTGTTGTCAATAGAAGAGTAAATTGAATCTTCACTATAGTAGGAGAGACAGACACCCGCAAAGCCACTTATGCAATACAAGTTGCATGTCAAGCGTGGAGCAAATCTCATGAACGCGGTCATGTAAAGTTAGCCCGAGCCGCTTCATCCCACTATGCCACAAAGATGCAAAGTATTCAACTAAAGATAACAAGAGCATCAACGCCCACAAACCATTGTGTTCTACTGCAACCATCTATGCATAGACACGGCTCTGATACCACTGTAGGATAACGTAGCATAGAAAACAAAAAATTTCCTACGGCGAACACGCAATCCAAGCCAAGATGCAATCTAGAAGACGGTAGCAACGAGGGGATTATCGAGACTCACCCTTGAAGAGATTCCAAAGCCTACAAGAGAAGGCTCTTGTTGCTGCGGTAGACGTTCACTTGCCGCTTGCAAAAGCGCTTAGAAGATCTTGATCACGATCGGTTCCGGCGCCACGAACGGGCAGCACCTCCGTACTCGGTCACACGTTCGGTTGTTGATGAAGACGACGTCCACCTCCCTTCCAGGGGCAGAAGTAGTAGCTCCTCTTGAATCCGACAGCACGACGGCGTGGTGTCGGTGGCATGTGAGAAATCCGGAGCTTCGCTAAGCGTGTGGGATATGGTGGAGGAGGGCGCTAGGGTTTGGGGAGAGGGGTGGCCGGCCACTATAGGGGGCCAAGCTATGGCTTTGGTGTGGCCGCCCCCTCCCCTTGGCCCTCTATATATAGGTGAAGCCCCAAGTGTTGGACTACAAGTCTTCGAATAAGACCCGAACCCAAAACCTTCCATATGGTGGGAAACCTTCCCAAGCTAGGATTCCCACTAGAGGTGGGAATTCCACCTTCCATAGGGGGTGGCCGGCCCCCTAAGGGGAGTCCACTTGGGACTCCTCCCACTAGGGTTGGCCGGCCATGGAGGTGGAGTCCCATGTGGACTCCACCTTCCTTGGTGGTTTCTTCCGGACTTTTCTAGAACCTTCTAGAACCTTCCATAGAACCTTCCGCATCATTTTATTCACATAAAATGACATCCTATATATGAATCTTATTCTCCGGACCATTCCGGAACTCCCGTGATGTCCGGATCATATCCTCCGAACAAATATTCGAACTCCATTCCATATTCAAGTTCTACCATTTCAACATCTAACTTTAAGTGTGTCACCCTACGGTTCGCGAACTATGCGGACATGGTTGAGTACTCATCCGACCAATAACCAATAGCGGGATCCTGAGATCCATAATGGCTCCCACATATTCAACGATGACTTTAGTGATCGAATGAACCATTCACATACGATACCAATTCCCTTTGTCACGCGATATTTTACTTGTCCGAGGTTTGATCATCATCACACTATACCTTGTTCAACCTCGTCTCCCGACAAGTACTCTTTACTCCGTGGTATGTGGTCTCTTATGAACTTATTCATATGCTTGCAAGACATTAGACGACATTCCACCGAGAGGGCCCGAGTATATCTATCCGTCATCGGGATGGACAAATCCCACTATTGATCCATATGCCTCAACTCATACTTTCCGGATACTTAATCCCACCTTTATAACCACCCATTTACGCAGTGGCGTTTGATGTAATCAAAGTACCTTTCCGTATAAGTGATTTACATGATCTCATGGTCATAAGGACTAGGTAACTATGTATTGAAAGCTTATAGCAAATAACTTAATGACGTGATCTTATGCTACGCTTTAATTGGGTGTGTCCATTACATCATTCACACAATGATATAACCTTGTTATTAATAACATCCAATGTTCATGATTATGAAACTAATCATCTATTAATCAACAAGCTAGTTAAGAGGCTTACTAGGGACTCTTTGTTTGTTTACATATCACACATGTATCAATGTTTCGGTTAATACAATTATAGCATGGTATATAAACATTTATCATAAACATAAAGATATATAATAACCACTTTTATTATTGCCTCTTGGGCATATCTCCAACAGGATGAAGCGGGAATTGTCTCACATATATCTTCTATAGGAGGTAAATTCTTCACATCTTCAGGTTTAATACCCTTCTCTTTAAGAGACTTCTTGGCTTCCCTCATATCTTCATCATTTAATTTAATCATACCCCTCTTCTTCACTATCGGTGTCGGGTTGGTTCAGGTGTAGACCAATCATCATGATTCCGGCCTATTTTAGCCAATAATTCTTCAGCGTCGTCTGGAGTTCTTTTCCTGAAAACACAACCAGCACAACTATCCAGGTATGCCCTAGACTCAATGGTTAGTCCACTATAAAATATATCAAGTAAATCATGCTTTTCCAAATCATGGTCAGGCTGAGCTCTAATAAGAGAGCAAAATCTCGCCCAAGCCTCAGGCAATTTCTCTCCATCTTCCTGGTCAAAATTATAAATTCTCTGCAAAGCGTGTTGAGCACTACTAGGAAAGTATTTTCGAAAGAAAACATCACGCAAGTCAATTGGACTTTTAATAGAACCAGGAGGCAAATTATTATACCAAGTTTTAGCATCATCCTTTAATGAGAAAGGAAAAATTTTAGCGACAAAATAAGTACGCATCTTGACATCATCAGAAAACACGCCACTAAGAGTAGATAACTCAGTCAAGTGTTCAACAGCACTTTCTTTTTACGTACCACAAAAGGGTGTTTTCTCAACAATAGCTATATGAGATAGATCAAGAGAAAAATCATAATCTTTATCCCTAATGTTTATAGGAGATGTGGCAAATTTAGGATCAGGAGATGGTTTATATCTAACAGCATGTTCTGCAAGCAACTTTTTAATTTTTCTTGCATCAGTAGTAGCATTGCATTTTTCAATAAAATCATCATCAAGCTCTACATAATCTTCATCAAGATCATCACTAGAATATTCAACAGACTCAGGTGAATTAACAGGTGTAGCAGCATTTTCATTAGGAGTTTCAGTATTTTCAATTTGTCTAGACTTAGCAATTGTAGCATCTAGAAAAGATCCCAATGAACCACTATCATCAAGCACAGCAGAAACATTATCAATATTATGAGAATTTTCAGATTCAGCAGAAGTACCAGCATGTGAAGCATGTGGCGGTGAAACAAGTTTATCAATCACAGAGGGTGAATCAAGAGCAGAGGTACTCAGAGTTGTACCTTTTCTTGTAGTGGATGGTAATATGGCGATCTTAGTATCGTGAGGTTTACCCATGATGGATAATTTGCAGCGAACAATATCAATCCAAGTGAACTTCCAAATAAAGCTATGCTCCGGCAACGGCGCCAGAAAATAGTCTTGATGACCCACAAGTATAGGGGATCGCAACAGTCTTCGAGGGAAGTATTACCCAATTTATTGATTCGACACAAGGGGAGACAAAGAATACTTGTAAGCCTTAATGAGTTGTCAATTCAGCTGCACCTGGAAACAGACTTGCTCGCAAGAGTTTATCATAGTAACAGTTTTATGGCAGTGGAAATAGTGAAATAAACAGCAGTGAAATAAAGACAGCAGTAGTGATTATAGTAAACGGCAGGATTAAAATACTGTAGGCACAGGACGGATTTAACGGGCGTTGCATGGATGAGAGAAACTCATGTAACAATCAAAGCAGGGCATTTGCAGATAATAATAAAACGGTATCCAAGTACTAATCAATCAATAGGCATGTGTTCCATATATAGTCGTACGTGCTCGCAATGAGAAACTTGCACAACATCTTTTGTCCTACCAGCCGGTGGCAGCCGGGCCTCTAGGGAAACTACCGGATATTAAGGTACTCCTTTTAATAGAGTACCGGAGCAAAGCATTAACACTCCGTGAACACATGTGATCCTCACATCACTACCATCCTCCGGTTGTCCCGATTCTTGTCACTTTGGGGCCATTGGTTCCGCTTGTATACAACTTAGGTAAGATCATAAACAACGAATATCTTCATGAATCAATAACATGTTCAGATCTGAGATCATGGCACCGGGCCCTAGTGACAAGCATTAAGCATAACAAGTTGCAACAATATCATAAAAGTGACATCTACGGATACTAGGCACTATGCCCTAACAATCTTATGACTATTACATGACCAATCTCATCCAATCCCTACCATCCCCTTCAGCCTACAGCGGGGAATTACTCACACATGGATGGGGGAAACATTGCTGGTCGATGGAGAGGCGTTGGCGGTGATGGCGGTGAAGATCTCCTCCAATTCCCCGTCCCGGCGGAGTGCCAGAACGGAGACTTCTGGCCCCCGAGACGGAGTTTCGCGATGTGGCGGCTCTCTGGAGGGTTTCTGGCGACTTCGACTTCTCCCGTGCGCTTTCAGGTCGAAACCAATAAGTAGTCCGAAGGGGGCGTCGGAGGCCGGCCGAGGGCCACACCACATGGCCGCGCGAGCCCCCGCCGGCGCCGCCATGTGGTGTGGGGCCCTCGGGCCTCCACCTCCTTTGCCCTTCGCCCGTCAATATTTTGGTAAAATAGGGCCATCCGAAGAATTCCGAGGATTTTCCCGAAAGTTGGATTTCTGCACAAAAACGAGACACTGAGCAGTTCTGCTGAAAACAGCGTTAGTCCGTGTTAGTTGTATCCAAAATACACAAATTAGAGGCAAAACAATAGCAAAAAGTTCGGGAAAGTAGATACGTTTGGACGTATCAATCTCCTCCAATTCCCCGTCTTGCGGAGTGCCGAACGGAGACTTGGCTCCCGAGACGGAGTTTCGCGATGTGGCGGCTCTGGAGGGTTTCTGGCGACTTCCACTTCTTCCCGTGCGTTTTAGGTCGAGGCCGATAAGTAGTCCGAAGGAGGGCGTCGGAGGCCGACCGAGGGGGGCCACAACAGGGCCGCGCGGGCCCCCTAGGCCGCGCCGCCATGGTGTGGGGCCCGGGCCTCCACCTTACTTGTCCTTCTGGCTCCGTCAGATTCTGGGAAAATAGGGCCTTGCATTCCGAGGATTTTCCCGAAAGTTGGATTTCTGCACAAAAACGAGACACCAGAGCAATTCTGCTGAAAACAGCGTTAGTCCGTGTTAGTTGTATCCAAAATACACAAATTAGAGGCAAAACAATAGCAATAGTGTTCGGGAAAGTAGATACGTTTTGGACGTATCAAGTAGCGTGATTGCTCTCGCATGCATCAACGATCTTGTTGAACAAAAATCTACGCATTTGGTACCGGCGGCGAAAGAGATGGGGAGAATATGTGGGTACCTCCGTGAAATAATCCCGCATGAGCAAATTGTTCCCAAGAATGCGGTTCCGAGGGATGCACAATTCGCCGCGAGGATCACCGCCGTTTTCTCCACATCGTCGTTGAGCAACTCTACCAAATCGGAGTCGTCGGAGGAGGACGAATCCTCCAACAAAAACAGCGTACATGGGTCCATCTGCAAGCGCAATAGCGACAAGGAATTAGAAGCTCGGCGGCGGCGAATCTGCGTCTATGAGGAGTTGGGAGAGTTACATACCGGGCGACGGCGAATCCGCGGCCGATTCCGGCCGATTTGTTGGGGATGCTAGCGCGCCGGCGGGCGGAACGGATGCGGTGAGGCGGCGCGAGTATTCCTGCTGGTCAGAATCGGAGGGTACGACCCGCGTAGGCCAGGATCTGCATCGGCGCGCAGCGGCGGCGGGAGGTGGGGGAAGGGGGGAAAGAGGAGGAGTTGAATGTTCCTTCGCACCAACGCTGGGAAAGAGATGGGGTTCGCGCTCGCACAGTCTCGCCAACCCGGGAACTTGAGGTTTCCGTGGCGCGAAACTGTATGGCCCGGAAAAAAATTGGTATGGTGTCGGATGCGGTGTCTGAACTGACCCTTTTTTCGTCCAAACCCGAAAAACGGTTCGATGCGGTGTTTGGTAGAGATGCTCTAAACCAGGCATTAGTTTCGGCCGCCAGGGTTAGATTTGTATAACAAAAACTGGGGAATCTCAAACACACTCTCAGAGCCGTCTTTTCAAAACATTTATGGCCCTTCGTCCCCTCACATGACTATGCAAACCTCAGCAACGGTCTCGTCCTGCCTCCTCCCTCTCTCTTCACATTACAAAGGCTTAAAAGTGGAGCGAGAGACTCCTCTCACTTTTGCAAACATTCTCCCACTTCAACTCCAAATTCCGCTCTCACTTCCTGTGTGATCAAAAGGAGTACTTGCATATTGGTACGCCTACATTTGTGTTTCTTCCTTGCCGTACTCTAAACTGTGCTCCTGATTTCCGAGGCATACAAATCGGAGTATGGAGGACGGCGGTCTGTGTAAGCTCTTTGCCGACGACTGTGAGTCCTGGCAAGCAGCGTCCGTAGACGCGGACGACCTGGTCGGCATTCTCGAGACGTGGGAGGAGTGCATAAACGGCCTTGGCGGCGGCCGAGATAGCGTTGTGCCCGGCGCTGCTGCGGCGTTTAGCCACCCGAGCAGTGTCGCCGTCGTCGGTCGTGCCGGTGCAGTGGCTAGCGCCATGTGTGCGAGGCCGACGCTCGGCGCCAGGCGCCATGAAGCCGATGACGAGAAATCTAAAGGAGCTCCTGTGAGGAAGAAGACCAAAGGATCGACGTCGGCTGCGATGGTGCCTACAGCAGTAGATGACACCGTGGACGAGGGAGCGGCGAAGATGTGCCACATCACGGTGGAGCGCAACCGGAGGAAGCAGATGAACGAGAACCTCGCCGTGCTACGCACTCTCATGCCTTGCTTCTATGTCAAGAGGGTACGTATATGTTACATAATGATCATCGTTCTATAGGGAGTACATGTCTTTCGCAATTGGTTGGTTAAGGTTGTTTTGCTATGCTCATTAAGCTAGCACCTGATAGAGTGAGAGTGATATTATACCTATATATATCTTGCATTTTCCTTTTCGATTCTCTAATATCCTTATTGAAGAACGATTCTCTAAATACGTGTGCATGTTACTTGGCTACTATAGTAGAGTACTAGCTAATAACTTCAGTTTCGTAAAAATATAATTTCCTCCCTGAGGTAATTACCTTCTCCCTCTGCTCCATAATTTTTTTCTTGGTTTTAGTTTAAATTTGAATTAAAACCATGACAATGACGAGGAAGTATCTTTCAGTATTCTATGTTGGATTTGTAGGGATGAGTACTGCAATCAACACTATTCTGATAATATCTTGAAGTGATAGCCAATACCGACTGCTATACACGGCCGGGTTCACTTGTGCGCCCCATATGCTTCATGCCTTCATCCTTGCATTTACTTGGTTTTGTGGTGCAGCAGTTCAATGATTGGTCAATGTACAAGTTTGATATATGCAGACGAGGTTGTAGCGTACTCCACATATATAGGACAAAAGTACCAATAAATTGAACCACGCTGTTGCCGCATGCCATCCGGAAGTAGCATACATAGCTGTAGGCTAGCATCAACTGCGAGAATCTAACCACCCAGATACATGGTTCGTTAGCTAGCCATGCATGGAGGGAGCGTGTATGTGAAGAGAGAGAGAGAGAGGTCGGAGCTGAGTCCCTCAGCTCCTTTTCTTCTACCTCTAGATTCTCACTTTTCTCGTAGGAATTGATAAGGTGGACAATGGTTTGGTGTCAGCTGTCTCACACTACCTGACGTTTTCTCTCCGTTCTCATTATCAAATGAACATGCGAATTACAATGCCTTAAGTAGGCTGACACCTGCACACACCCAGGCCTTAATTAGTTACCGAGTGAAATACCGTGGTTACCGGCCAGTAACCAAAATTCTATGCCTCTCTGGCAAATGAGTTTATCGTCCAAAAAATCCCATTCCATTTGAATTTGGATTGAATTTGGGTTGGTTGCTTAGTCCAACCTAAGCCCTATATGTCTCCCCTTAGTTATAACCCCATCCACCAACTCATTGTCCGGAATTTTCGCTCTCTCCTCCTCCAAACCCTATTTTCAAGTTTTTTTTTGACACTTTCGAGTTCGAAATTCAAAGTATATTTGAGAATTTCGTCCGGTATTTGATCGATTATCTGTGGTAACCATTGTTACCGGAAATCCCGGTCCCCTCTTAAGTTTTTTTTGTTGATGAGAAAAAATAAAGAGTAAAATACATGAGTGGTACTTGAACTTGTTGGCAGGGTTCACTTAGGTCACTGTACTCTGGAAATACAGTTTTACGGTAACTAAATACGTTTAGGTGCGCAGATACGGTCACTCGTGCCAGGAACACAATGTATTTGTGGAAGTGGCACTCGCGGGACCCAATGTCAGCTTCTAGTTGCGTTATATTTTCAACAAAAAAAACCTACTTAGTCCTGGTCGTCTAGATAAACCCCTGTCCTTTCACCCCCATCTGCAGCTCGACCAGACTCCAACCCAAAATCGGCGCCGCCGCCGCTGCTCTCCATCCCCACCCCGCATCCAGTCCCCGCGACCAGGAGCTCGCCCAGCTGCAGCAGATCCCTGGACTACGTATACCGCCAGTTACAACCCGACTATCCAGATCTTGCCGGACTCTGCGTGCATGACCTCGCCGCCAGCGAGCGCCACTGGACCGCCAGATTTAGGGAGCGCGTCACGAGGAAGCTAGGAACTAGGAGACGTCGCGTCCCACCCCGACGGCACGCTCCTGGATGATCCCATCGCCAAGAATGAGCTATTTCGAGGTCATGCCCGTGCGTGCTCCCCTCCTGGAGCAGCTGCTTCGCCGACGACGACGCTCGCGGTCCGCGTCGAACTCGTCGAGGCACTTCAGCAGCACCCGGAGCAACTCGTCGGCAGCCGCATCGAACGTACCCAGGCTGCTGCCGCCGCTGCGCGGACCTGACCATTGGGAGCGCGTCGACCATGAAGAGGCTCAGGCCGGAGCGGCACCGGTAGCACGTCGACAACGCCACGAACCCCATGCCCAGACCCGCGGCGGGGAAGGCGGACGCGAGGTACGTCTCGCGGATGCTGCAGGGCGATCTTGTGTTCGACGATGATGGCGATGACCGGGTGCCAGACAGCCTCCACGGTGGCGGGGCGCGGTCTTGGAGCGCGCTGCGCCACCCGGAAGAGCCCGTGGTCATGATGGACTCCGGCGGAGGCGGCCGGAACCACGCCGCCCAGCAGGACTCCGGACCCTTGAAGCAGGACTCCGGCGCCGCGGGATACTGCAACGGCGAGGCGTGTGCGCGGCCGCGCGCCCAGGAGACAGTGCTCCCTTCGCCAATCCCCTGGCGATCACGGTCCGGCAGGTTCGACGCGCCGACAAACAGCCCCTCGCCGTCGCCGAAGAGGCT